>BMAC01003001.1:0-11016 GCA_014905375.1 Phtheirospermum japonicum
CCACAATACATTAAACTAGTGTTACGAGACACGTTCACAAAATGAGGGAAAATAAGATATATATACATTAAACTAGTGTAATGAGATTCCAAGAAAAAAGAAAGAAAGAAAGAATAATGGTTTTGAGATCGATCCAGAAAGTGTTCACCCGTCAGCATAAAAAACGGACAACCCAATAATACAAAACACGTTCAGTTATAATAAGGCACAAAGATAGCAATAAACCAACCATTGCAAAAAAAAGGTCGTGAAATTAACATAAGCTAATTGCAGCAGCTGGCCTGGCCTGGCGTGGCGGTCTAATTACTTATTTTCTCCCCCTTCAGCAGCCCTCCTTGCTCTGTGGTGTCCAAGGTAGAACAAAAATGTTAAGCCAACTTGATATTTTGGTATTATCACCACAAAAGCCATTCTTCTTTCTTTCTTTTGGCCTTTTTTCAGTCGCCTTTACACAGGAGCCACACCAAGGTTAAAGTATATGCCGCGGTGTAATAATATATGAACCTCGACTCTTTCAATCACTATGTGTGTAGTGCAAATTTAACAACACATATATAATATGCTCACTCATTCGTATTTATGTCCACGCATGTATCTGACGGTGTTGTAGTAAGTTAGTAACCCTCTTTTCTAGTAGTCAAGCACTCAACGGTGGTAGGGTTGAGTTTTTGGGTACAACARGRGCTGGCCCACATTTCTCAATCTCCAGACGGACTAAACAAGTTTTTTTCTAATCTAATTAATATGTTTTAATTACGTAGAAGGGGTTAAAAAGTGAATTATTTTTGTCAATTGAAGAAGAAAAAGAAGAAGAAATTGAAGAGGTGTGGATAGATAGATGCATGTGATGTCATCATCGGTTGTTGTTTGTCAATCGACACCTTTTATAACAATTGCTATATTTATCGAGAATGCGAAGCAATTATTCTTTTCAAGTTCCTAAATCATAAAACATTATACACACAGATTCTGATATAAATAATTCGCTTATTTTATAATTATTATTTTTCACGTTTTTAAGCATGAGAAAATTACATTAGTTTAAGTTGTTTTTCTTTTTTTTCTAACAATATATTTGGTTAATTTTTATCAAATACACAACATAAATAATTTAGACTCAACTTAAAGAACCTTCACTGAGAGGAGAACGATTTTTCTTTTTAATGTGAAATTATAATAACAGCCAAAACTCAAAAATAACATATTCACCAAAACTCCAAAGAAAAATGGAAATTTCCAGCATGAAAAGAACAAATCTTCCCACAAGGGATCAAGAAAGCTATTCCYGTGGAATGGTCTAAACAGCAGGGACAAAAATGGTATAACATCCAGCCTGCAAAAAGGAACAAAAAGTCTAGAAAAGCTAATGCTATTGGTTGTTCCAAGCAAAAGTCAACCCAATCATACAGATAAAAAGATACACWACCAGGCATCATCAAACCATCATCACCAATACAATGTTCAATGATGTTGTTCAAATTTTCTGTTTCAATTATTTTCGTCAAGTACACGTGTAAAACTCGGACTGCCGTTTAAAATCATCAATTTCTTGAATGACTTGCAAGGCTGATGCTTCAACYTTTTGCACTCTATCAGCACCCCACACATGTACAGCAACTAATCTACGMGATGAAGAGAACATTGATTTTCTAACATTTCCTGGTTAGYACACCCCAAGCCAATGTTCCTACAAGAAAGATTTCAGTATACACAATATACAATTCAGTATTATACAAAACTAAATGAAAAAACCAGTCAGTCAATTACATGGTACCAACTACGCTGGTTTCACAAAAACATTCTTGACTCTCTATTGCAAGAAGCGAGCCGAACGATCCAGTTTTCAGACTCTCAAACTCCAACTTGCTTAATCGTTGCTGCATTTAAAAAAAAAAAACACACAAAAAAAAAACTGAACCTAAATTTCGTATGAACACGTCAGAAATTTTGCGAGCCTCGGCTGTCCGCAGATTCCCATTGCAATGGCCTTTAATGTGCACCTGAATGAAATTAGATGATTGATAGTCAATACAAAGTGATGCAATAAAAACTTGATTGAATCGAAACAACTTTACTAAGTTGGGAATTYATCAGTTTGATTTCKGCTTACATTCTATTAAGTTCATTAGTTACATTTGATTTTGAGAGTGCAGGTACGAAAGTATTTAAGACGAATGTTTGAAATTTTTGTAGTCTTCTTAGCATATATTGAACCAATACAGAAATGTTGATACTAGCTAACATTGGCAGATAATTAATTATAGGATTTCTTCGACTCTGATGTTTCTTACTGATTAAAGATGCAAATGAATTTGCAAAAACATTATCTTGGAGAATCAAATCTAATCTAGTGACCTTAAGAAACGAAAACAAAATTAGTTCCAGAAATCTCAACAATGATCGAATCAATTGTTCTACTCTGATTCCAATGCCATCCAACTACAGGGATAATAATATCAGCAGCAAATGTGTAAAAAAAAAACTTGCAAGGCAGTGCTTGTAAAATTAATATGCAAGCAAATTAATGACCCAAAATGTAAAATCAGACTGCAGACCTTGGAAAGAAGATCCGGAATAAAAGCCGCTAAATCAGCAGGAGACAAGTCTTTCAGCTTGTCCAATTGTTCCTCTGCACTCCTAAAGTTTCGAAGTAATACTTGCTTTAAGGTGTAATTGCTATAATCTATAGGCTTCGTGTGAGCATTCCTTAGATTTCTCTCCACCTCTTCTTTGATAACCTATCAAAAATGATACATTAGCGCACGGAACTAATTTAAAACGCGGAGAAACTGAGCTCCAACGGTAAAATAATACAAAAATGAAAATCAAAGCAGCAAGAGCAAGTCGACGAATTGGTAATTATTTACATAAAATTTCATGCATTGGGGCCCATGTGTCCAACATTGCGTTTCTGAGTCCTAAATTTCAAGGATAAGACTCATAAGACCACTCCACTTACTTACAACTCTCTGTTTTTCTACATAGCAAAGATTACATGTAATCAAACAACAAATTCTGACGGGGAAATCAATATGCCAGCTGAAACACCAATAGAATGACCATCTGTAAACTATACACTGATAAATTGTTTAAGCAGACACAGTTTCTTATAATCAGTCAGTATCAACGGCATCTCATTTTGAAATTGCGCGACAAACCTAAATACTCCCAAATAATATTTCAAGTTGCAGCTCATCGACATGTTCAGCAAATTTATTAGATCCGTACTGAAAACTAACCAGACCCATTATTCTCCTATTTTCAACTCCATAGAAATTTAAAGCCAACTTTAATGTCCGTTTCGCGTGTGGTAACTGAATATAATAAACACGTTTCTTACGTACCCTGAACCGATCGTCTTTTGGGCGAAAGGATCTGAAAACTTCTAAAACTTTCGACAGGTAGACCGGAAGCTTTTCAAATAGACCATCTACTTTTAGCAACAACCTGCCAGAATTGTAAGAAATGGCAGTTTCTAATCTTGCTTCATTGCCCTGGCATCAAAAAAATAGCGTTAACATATATAAGCATAGAGGGATCAAAATTCAATAAGAGAGAGAGAGAGAGAGAAACAGACCATATATATAATATCACTCAATTCGTCGTTCAGTAAGAAGATGAACAGTCTAGTCATCGACGCATTCTTGTTATTAGTGTCAGCTCCATTCAACGTAATGCTAAAATGTGTACGAACAAGAGGAAGTTTCACAAGACTGCCATGCTTGTACCACATAGTCATAAAGGGTTTTTGAAGTAAGCATATCCTTCCTGAATCATGAACCACCGAGCTAGCGCGTATCGAAACATCGCGGGAAACAAACGGATTTTTTGGAGGCAAGTGCAACGAAGAGTCGATTGTGGGAGGATTCTCCCATAATTGCATCCTATCACATGGAATATCTTCCTCGAAATATTCAGTTCTGAACCACGGCTCGATCTTAATATCTGAACACAAAGAACTTAAAGATCATGTTTGTGCTCAACTGATAACATTTAACATTTAAGTAAGAGCGAGAGCCAGAAAAAGAAAAAATGACACGGCAATTTGAAACAATATTATAATTTCGTCTACCTTTGGCAAAGGAACTAAAATTCAAACAGCAAGTTAATCAATTAAATCAGACAGCAGATACTACTTTGCAGCTTTTTTTAATGTGCTCACGACTAATACTTTTAGGAAAGTACATATTTTCATTGTTACTGAAAATTTTTTTGGTGGGGGAGTCACATACTAATGGACATATTCATCCAACATCAATATATCTAATAAGAAGATCTGATTATAAAATCTTATTTAAAAGTGGTTCACATTAATTCAAAGTCGCGAAGAATAGAAATGATGCAAGAAAACCTACTCGACTTTTTTTCCTTTGGAACTAGAACCAAGAAACTTCTCAAAATACATTGTTTGAAAGTCAACTCTCATGTTTGTGGGCTTTAAAAACCCTAAGATGTTCTTTATCAGGTTCTCATCCCATTTTTCAAATGCGTGTTCGGCGTATATAACATGCTGTGGAGGATACACGCGTAAATTTCCTGCAATGAAAAACATTTTCAATAAGTATGTATAAGACATAAGTTAATTCGTACAAAGATTTATTCATTATGCTTCTTAAGGCAATGCAAATACACCACTTAAGAAAACAAAAGCAATCTCTAATAATTAAATGATGCTGCCTAAAACGTACCAGCAAGAGATGCAGCATAAAAAGCCTCGGGGTTCTCTTCTTCCATCATAAATCCTAACTTCCCAATATGACGAAGTTCATGAAAAACTCATTTTTGGGGAGGAACTGGGACCATTACCTTTAAGTACTGATACACATAATCAATAACTTCCAGGATCTGTATTGTCAATACCATACGTTATATCGCAACAAGGGTCAAAATCTAAAGGAGCATGATACACATATATGTCATGGCGAAAAATCTTACTTTGTATTAATATAAAATAAAATAAAATATAGTACGATAAGTTCAAAATCAGTCAATGATACTTTGCTACTTCAAACACTTTTAACTTTAAGGTTGCGAGTAAAAAAAGCAATTAGCAAGTCATTAGATTTTTTTTTCTTGAACTTCTAGAAGAGGAAAAGRAAAAGAATTACCTTCTCCGTGCCATCATTGGTGAGATGTATAACAATACAAAAAATGTAAGCTATTGACGAGCGATGCATCTGGTCACGATCAACACCGGCATTCAAGGAAGATGCCCAACCTCTTGTCTTTAACAAGTTTAATACACTCCCTTTACCCTYTGAAATCATTGATTAACATTTCAGATATCACAGTATTCAAGAAGAATCTTAYTCTACCACAAGGTTCCAAATCAATAATCATAGGTAGAAGATTGGGATAAAGCAAAGCCAAACCAAGTGAAACAACACAAGTATATGAACAACACGCCCAGAAACACAATAAATTTGTCTTTAGTACAAACGCAGTAAGGTCATCTTACCATAGCCAAGGAGATGAGAAATGTATTCTTCACCTTTCGCCAGATAATGCTTCGCGAGGGAAGGTAATACCCATGGCACCAAAAAGGGCCTTCCCTTCCACGTGAAAATCATAACACGTGTCCTCGAAACGCGTGTTAGCATTCGAGTAGCCTCCATGCGCCGATAAGTAATTGTCAAACTACGAGAAACGAACATGCAAAACTTGAGTAAACAAGTAAAACCAGCCAAAGGAAATAAAATATATCAATACAAACCTCATTTTCTATCGGAAACGTAGTACTCCCGAGAAAGAGCATGTGCTCTGCAAAGAACTTGCAAGGTTAGCGTTAATAGTACACAGTATGATAAACATTTCCAATGGAGTCAGAGCACCTTCTGAAGTCTCTAGGTTAGTCGGTTAATATTATAAAAGATACTGTGACTTTACATGGCCCTATACTCCACTTATGAAGTAAAAAAAAAAAAAGAACAGAGGTCATACATAAAAATAAAAACAACAGCAGCAATAAGAACATGAAGTAGGATGCAGTCAAAGATGACAACCTAGGAAATGAGCCAGGCCTTGGGCTTCTTTTGGATCTGCAAAAGATCCAACACCTACACTCATTGCTGCCGCCGCCTGAAAAAAGCAACCAGAAACCTAAGATACCGGAAAACGAGACAGTTACTCTATATCTGTATTTTATCAAAATTTAAGCCAATTATCACTGAAGTACACCTTCACAACCGAGTCCCGAGCTCCGACTCTATATATCCAAGGATCGTGAACTAGGAGAGCACTGAGTCCATTGGAAAGTCGAGTGAACCTGTAATCCCGCCTATCGGCTGGTGGCTTGATGATCGCCTCATACGAAGAGGAACTGGCATCGATGTGCCTATCGGTGATGATCGCTTCATTCGACGAAGAAGTGGCACTCATGCAGAGACTGTGTGCAGGGATTTTAAGGGGGCACGTAATGAGTTTTTACAAAATCAAATCGTAACAGATCTCGCAAGAGACCCCATAACAAAATAACTAGACAAAATTCCTGGAGATTCTCAATAATTATACCAATATAATGAAGAGGATGTAATCATCACTTGCAAATTGTAATAATAGCACACAAGAAAACCCATCACAATATAACTACACAAAAATCCAAGTAATTCCCATAATAAAAGAAAAACAATTAAAAAGGAAAAATAAAAAATAACACTACGATCACTGAGTGGAAATGAGAAGCAAGCAGAATAAACATAATACGACCAATAAATCACAAAAATCTGTTCGGTTTCAATAAATCCCAATACAATTCGATACAGAAAAAGTCCTAGGAAGCCTGTGTACATAGGAGTTGGTTTTTGTGTTGGCAGCAAACTAAACCGACTCTTCAGTTGAATTCTCTCTCTCGAGTATTCATCGTCCGGCGAGAATGGAGCCGGTTGAGCCAATTGCGTATGGAGCCCATTCTTTTCCTTCTTAATGGTTTATACTTTCTCTCCGCTTTCATCCAGATAAAACCGGAGATGCATTGCTAGGGTTAAAATGAGCTAAGCTGATTTGTTTCAGATGGAATATGGTGAAATGACCAGCAGAGAGACGACATTTAATTGCATTCAAGGTCCTCAGAGTTTCAATTTACAACTATTAGATCCTTATTTCTTAATTATCCAATTTTTAAGGGCCTGTTGATTCGGTATTTCGAATGCCGAATACTCATATATTTTACGATTTAAATATCAAATACTCAACCAAAAATTTTTTACAACTAAATAAAATATTATAATACAATCTACATTAAAAAGTATGGTTGTTAAAAAAAATTGAAAAATCAAGAAAATCGAACCGCCGCGAACTGGAAATAGGGTACCGAAATGCTCAGAGTAATCGGGACGGGTAAATGAGCGGGTTATAAGAGTGTCGGGGCGGGTCGCGATTTGTAATTGTGTAAACCAACAGATACTCGAATCGATCCATTAAAGGGGCGATTTTGCCATTTTGTATATCTTAGTTCTTATTTTTACCTCATCCACTCATTCATTATTTTTAGTCACACAAATACTAGTTTGTTATTGTTATTGTTGTTATTGCTCATATATGATTTTTCTTTAAGGTAGTTACAAAATAATAATAATAATAATAATATCATTTTATAATACTTTGCTTTATATTTTATTCCAAACATTCAAGTACATTTATAAGGATCGAGTCGAGTACCCATTTTACCAGAACCGATTTTGCGTTTTACCAAGAAATAGGATACCGTTGGCTGTGGACTAGTTCACGATTCGAATTTTTGTCGAATCGATTCTACCGGCTCGATTTAAAAAAATGCTTATGGACTGGGTACTCGGTCGATGAACACCCCATAAAAAGTAAATAATTATGAATCTAATAACAAATAAGAATTTTTACTATTCACATAATTATGAATACGCCAAGATTCCGAATAATAGGATTTAGAGTTTCAGTAAATGTTAGTCCATACAAGTCACAATTGAAATAAAAATAAATTAGACACTCATTCAAAAACTAATTGAGAAGAAGTATAATTCGCAACTAATGAGACAAACTAGTAATTTTGCCGATACAATTAATTAAGTTAATTAAGTGCATAAATGTGTATTAATTTATATTTTCGTATAAATGACGAATAATATCATCTCTTCAAGATGATAAACGATGATAATAAACATGTTTTATCTTTTAATTTTTTACTAAAATAAATAATTAAATGATCATTGCATTCTTAGAAAAAAGACGTTGTGTAAAATAAGAAGATAAGATTAATGTAAGGACATGAAAACTTATTGGTTAAATGTTACTTTCAAGGAGCTAATCTCTTGTAAATTAAGATTTTAAATCTAAAATATACGGTATAAATATTAGCATTCTTATAAGTTAAGGAGTGGTCGCTCCCCTTGGAWTAGGGACCCYGGCKCACCCACTAGGCCCGACAATAAAATGAATAGGATATAAATAATCACATAGCTTAGCATAGTCGAGTGTCTCATCCTCCCGTGAGCAAGCTCTCTCCTATCCACCCATGGCCACAAGGGTTAGTTGATAAGTCGGAAAATATATGTCAAATATTTATTTTATATTGTACTTTTATACTCTTAATTGTGTCGCACTTATGTATTTTCTTACTTATCTATTTATATGGATGGATGTGCTCTCATGTGGTGTTCTAMGTCTAATTTGCATTATTTGGATGTTTTGCAGTTCGATGAGCAAGTATTGGATCATTCGTGCCGATTTTGAGAATCGTGGCCCATAAAATGCGCCAACGCGTTGGTATTGGGTTTTCTCATACCATCCCAGTTATTGAAGAGACCGGCCCAATTATAACACTCGTTCGACTTTCAAATTATGCCCAATTSTAATKGGATTCCTTAAAAAGTTGTAGGAGCACATACGTATTTAAAAGCAGCATSATACTTGTATTTTTGGAATTYYGAAACAAAAAAAGGTTGACTGGAGCATATGTACRTGATTGAAAAAATGAGTCTAATCCAAAARGCAAAAGGCAAGCRCATGGACTTGAAGAATGAGACGCAACTCAAACATGATTTATTTCTTCTTTATTCTATAATAATAAACAACTATTTGTTCTTTACATATATTTATAATTCTATGAACAATATGTGTAGCTAGTTTATTTATAACCCAACTATTGTTGTTGTTGTTGTTGTTACACAAGTCGTAGTTTTCTTAATTAGTTTGAAAGGCGCATAGTATTTASACCTAAAGGAGCTAAGCGATGGTCCGTYGCCTAGGATTTTTAGAACTATGCCTTAAAAGTGATAATGCGTTTAAACGATAATCATTAATTTCTTTTTGAAGAGTATCATTCTTAGGTTTGAATGCATCACTTTGCAGTTTACATCTTAATTATTCTATATTATAATTATTATACATACATATATATATATATATATATATATATATATATATAAGTAACATTTTTTACTGTAACTAAGGAAATTTTTGAATTCGTCCCACGAATTAAAATTCATGTGATAGTCACATACAAGTTTTTATCAAGGTTAAAAGATCCAAGTTTTAATTTTTAAACCTAACCATTTTTTCATTAATCTTTTTTCTCAAAAAACTCTTTATATATGTAGAAATATTACAATCATCCCTTAAAAATTAGTTGAGTTGTTTTATAAGATCTTATAAGCTCCCACATCTTATGATATATATTAGAAATTATAACATATTTAAATCTTATTTTAAAAATAAAAAGAAGTATTTTGGTAAAATAAAAAGATTAAAAAACTTATAAGATGCTTAGTGATACCCTTAGTATAATTAAAATGATCAAAAATTAAAGAAGATTGTAATAAAAAAGATTGTATGTTCAAAATAAGTTGGTTTCCCTTTGTGCTTCTATCCCTCACACACGCATCTTTTAGATTTTTAAAAATAAAATACCACACTTTTAAGAGTTTAAAAACTCTCAAAATCTTGCAAGATGTTTTTGGCAGCTAAACAAACACCCCCACGTTATTTTTTTTTTCCCACCGATTGTTTTCTTAAGGGAAATTTGTTGGAAAATCCTAACACTTTATTTTAAATTTAGATTCAGTCCCTATATAATATATTTTGGTCTCCACTTCCTAATAAAAAGAAAAACTTAAATGAATTCTACTAACTTCAAAAGATAAAAGTAACCTCATATTAAAAAAAAAACTATATTTATTTTAAAATACCTTTAGCCATGTTTTTATTATTACAACTAAGTTTGTATCAAGACCTTGAAATTGTCCAAAACAAAAAGCTATTTGCCAGGAAAAAAAAAAGAATCACATCAAAGCAGTCGTTATCGTTGGTAGCCACTGCCACGAACCGCTCGTCGGTGGTGAAGATTATCTATTGTATTGTCATTTGAAGTCGCCCTCGTTCCAAAGTCGATTTTTTTTATTATGTTCCAATCACGGGGAAATTGAGTTTAAATTACTTATAAATCTCAACTTTCATCATTCATTATTTCGTTGTCCAACCACCGGTCTTCAAGTTTCAGTCGACCACCACCTTTGAGTTACTCTTGTGTTAATCTATGAAGTTACAGGTTTAAATTTCAAATCAAAGCTTTAATCATTGCGTGTGCGTGTTGTGATTGCGTGGGTGCTTAGTCCGATTTTCGACCGACTAGGACGCCTATTCCGCCTAAGCCAATTTTTCTGGCCGATCCGCATTGCTTGCGCAAAGAGACTCCTTCTTTAGGAAGCAAGTAAGTGGATGTTTTCAGTCGACTTTTGTAAAGTCGGCATTAGCTTAAGGGCGCCTAGCGGGCCGCCTAGCCCAATTTCTGGCAACACTGTCCAAAATATAGTGAAATTATGCATTGTTGATGTTTATTCCAGTATTTATTCAATTCATTGATCCCGATCTTGTTTATATTTTGCGTGCATTTAATTTTAATTCATTAGACATTTAGTACTAATGTATGTGCATTTAGTAAGTATGCATGCAATTCTTAGTTAGCGTCACATATCACTTAGTAAAAGTCACAATGTATTTAATGATTATGCACACAATACTTAGATAATATTTAGTAAGTAGGTTTGA
>BMAC01003007.1:0-16952 GCA_014905375.1 Phtheirospermum japonicum
TTCAGAGTTATGGCATGCTTGTGCCAGCCCGTCGGTTTCTTTGCCGCCAGTTGGAAGCCTAGTTGTCTTTTTTCCTCAAGGTCACAGTGAACAAGTATGTCCTTTTTCTGTAATTTAAGCCAAATATGATTTCTGGTTTCGAGTCTATAAAGATCATTCATTATGTACAGGTGGCAGCATCCATGCAGAAAGAGGCCGATAGCATCCCGAGTTATCCCAATCTCCCTTCTAAATTGATCTGCATGCTTCACAATGTCACCTTACATGTATGCCAGGTCCTAAGCCTTTTGTATGGAATTTTAAATGAATTGTTTATCATAATTAAATTAGGTGGTAGTTAGAGATGATTTAATTTAGCAACATTCATGTGGTTGTTCTTAGAAATGATGCAAAAGATCAAGTTAACTTCGTAACTCAATTTATACATTTATATAGAGGTATAGACGAATTGAGTAACAAACACAATATTTTTCTGACTTGTTTGAACTTTTATCGTGCTTCGAAAATTGCGTTTGAGCTTGATATGATTACCTATCGAGTCGAGGTTAAAATGAGGTTTAGTCAAGCCGAGCTTTACATTTTGTCGTATGAAAAAATGTGTTCAAGTTTGGTTTGTTATAAAATAAAGTGAACCCAAATAAACTTTTAAAGATTGTTCTCGTTGTAGTTTGGTTCAATTTTCAGCCCTAATTTAATTGATATAATTGTTTTGGTCAGGCTGATGGTGAAACTGATGAGGTCTATTCTCAGATGACTCCTCAACCAGTGAGCAAGGTCTGTCAGCTATTTAAATTTATTGCATATTTTGCAATATGTTATTTTTTAAACAGTGATTTTTTATTTTATTTTTAATATATAAGAACCGAACTAATGTTGGAACTCATTTGTTGTTCATAGTATGACCAGGAAGCTTTACTTGTATCTGACCTTGGGCTTAAGCAGAGCAGACAACCTTCCGAGTTTTTCTGCAAAATGCTAACGGCAAGCAACACGAGCACTCATGGTGGATTTTCTGTTCCTCGTTGAGCAGCTGAGAAGATTTTTCCACCTCTGGTAAAACGATGTTCGTTAATATATGCTTAGGTTTTAGAAGTTGATGCAGTGGCAAGTCTTGATCATTTTTGCTTACTCAGAGACTTTTTTATTTTAGGATTTCTCGATGCGACCTCCCTGTCAGGAGCTATCAACTAGAGATTTGCATGATCAGACATGGACCTTTAGACATATCTACAGAGGTATTTCATATTAAAAACTATAAGTTACTTGAATTTAAGATTACAATGTTGGATACGAAATTATTTAAAAATAGAGAAATGATGGAAACTTCTTAATTTTAACTAAGATGCAAGCATAATTGTCTAATAAATGTCTTAGTTCATCACATATGGTAAATTATATGGTAATTTAATTAGTTTCACATTCATGTTTATGGTTCTAATCGATCATTTTGTATAGACCTGATCAGTTACTACATTTGTATTTTGGTCCAGATACATGAATTAGTTTTTGTTAAAGATCAAAATAAGAAGTAGCTGTAACCATATCTGTTTTTCTTGATTTTAATTTTTCCAGTAAAGTTGGCTTAGAAACATGATTTTTTGACCATTGTTTCTATGAATGTCGTGATAAGGTTATTAATTTTTTTCTTTGCCATGGCACTTTTTTTTTTAAAAACAGAAATTAGTCCAAGTAGTTATACAAAAAATGGTTTCTTGACCTTCCTTCTATGTATAGATTAATCTTTCCTCTCCTGCATGCTTTTTTCTTGTATTTTATGAATTTTATTGTGTTGTATTGATTTTTGTGGTTGATGAAAATATACGGAGTCGGTGAATGTTCATGCACTGCCTAGTGACATTCAAAAGCTCTCATGCTCTGGAAACTGCTTTGCTTCTCGGTGTAAGTCAATTTGTTTATGATCTGTCTTGTTAATATTTTGTTTAATTAAAAACAAATAAATCATATGTTTAGCATCTTCGCTGAACTAAAGTTATGATATTTGCTTAATCTTTATTAGAAAAAAGTAGTTATTATAACTCTTGATTTATTTTTCCTAGGGACAAGTCTTTCCATTTTATTGTTATGATTGTTAACATCAATGTGTTGTTATAAATACACTTATGTTCACTAATCTTGTAATTTAAATAAATAAAATTTCTATTCTCTGATATATTTCCTGAATGCGTTTTGCATGTAGAGCGAACGTTTGAAGCTAGTGCTCGACTGCCTGAACTGTTTATACTAAGTGTATTGTGCTCGTTGGATTTCAAGAAAACCGTCACTGAGATTCACCCAAGTTTAGGAGAATCTGAAGGTTAGGTGCATTTTTTCTGGATTATGTTATGCGTCTTTTTTTTCCTTTTTAATGCTGCCTAAGGGAGTGTTTGGAATAATTTTTTTTTTTTTTACAAATGATTGTTAGCTTCTGGCTCGAAAAAAAGAGAGCTGGTTTCAGTGCTTTCAATTTTAAATGCCAACTCTCCTTCTGCACAATTTAGTCAGAACTAAAAAACTTGGGGATGAGTGCTTTATATTCTGGTTTGACTTTACAAACAAATTAAGCACTTTTTTTTTTTCCTTTCTAGATTATGTTTTTTTTTAATTGCTGGATAACGGAGTGTTTGGAATAACTAAAAAAGTGGGTTTTAGCTTCTGGCTTGAAAAAAGTGATTGATAGCTTCTGCACAATTTAATTAGAACAAAAATTTTGTGGACGAGTGCTTTGTATTCCGATTCCGTTAATTATGGCGCCCGACATGCTCTGTGTTGACCATATTAATTATGTGCATCTCAAACATCTCATTATCTCTCACCTTGTTTGTTTATGTGAGTTGAAGATTGAAATATATGTATAATTGGTGCTGTTGCAATGCTTACTACTAATCTTCCAGGTCAGGGCAGGGTTTTTTAGATTGGAAGTGCTGAAAGCAAGCAAAATGAAGGAGCTCATTTTGAAAAAGAAGGCGGAGCTAGAAGTTATTTTTAGGAACACACGTCTTATCCCAGATAAAAATAGTGCAATGCAAGCAGAGATAGATGCTATTCAGTTTGGTATTTATCTTTGTACTGTATTAGAGAAATATTACCATTGAGGTTTAACAAATTATTTGTTAATTTTGAATTTTTTTTTAAAGTAATTAAACTAAACCTTAAAGATCCCATCCTACATGAAATAATTGATCATGAATATTCTCATATTGTACTCTTTAATTGATTGAAGGGGCTGTTGATGCTGCATATCTACTTGAGCAAATTGAGATCTAAATAGCTGGAGTTAAAGAGGAGGCTCTCAACAGGAAAGAGGTACTTGAAAAGGCTGAGAAGTGGATGGCTGCATGTGAAGAGAAGAGCTGGCTCGAGGTGTATAGGGTATTGTCCCACAAATTACAATTGACCATGTGTCATGAGACATGTTATATAGTCCCACTTCAGAGGGTTGTAGCAATTCATGTTGTTCTTCAAAATCTTTTTCCCAATTTTCTTTACCCGCAAAGTCCATGGTAGTCATGGACTCCATGTTTTACATCACATAGAGTGCTGGCTAAGATGGAGGGTCAAGGAAGTTACGACCAACAATTACACGTCCGAGCTCCATTAATTTTGATCGTTGCTTAATCATTCCTTGTGGATAAGGAAGTTTGATTAAGTCCAGTTGGAAGTAGAACGCCTAACACTGTTTAAATGATCGAGGGCAACTGCATCCTAGGCATGTAAAAGGTTTACAACCTCAAATTTGTTAGCCATCGCTAAAGCCTTGTTCTTTAAAGAAGTTAGCATGGCAGCAACATGATTTCTATCAAAGAGTTCGGAACGACCAAAATAGCCCCACTATCCTTTGGTAAAGACAAAGATGAAGTGTCAGCAACAACCACATTAGATGAAATAACAACTTGATGCTTAGCATGAGGAGTAGCCTTGTCTGAGTGCTTGATTTTTTTTGGACCTTAAGATAGCTACGACCACATTCTTCTACAACCTTTTTGATTTCCACAAACCAAACCACATCGACGACAATAATCTGGGAGAATTTCTCATGTGAAAGAGTGAGCCTCATGCTCCAGCAATATTTTGCCTAAGAGATCATGTGCGTGATCAACTTCAACAAGGACCCTAGAGATATGCCCCATCATTTCGTTGAATGTTGTCATCCATTCGGATGGGGTGCTGACAGCCCATATAATCCCCATGAACACCTTAGAGTCCCAATATTCTAAAATTAAACTATTGAACCTGACCCAAATTTGAGCCATAGTTTATTCAACTGTGTCATGGTCGAAATCTGGAGTCCATTGTTAAAAGGCAAAATATGCCAGGATTAATGTTGCAAAACAACAACCCCTAATTGCATCCCGCTGGGCCAAATTTGAAAAATGTATATTAAAGTATCATTTCCCAGGTTAAATGAAACATAAAATTTCAGAAATCTTCCAAGTAGTTTTGAGTGTCTCATGAAGCCACGCAATCGAAATAAGTTTAGATTCACTAGTGTACAAAAAACTAACAACTATTCACCATGATTATGATGGGCCACGTAAATCTCATCAGAAAAATGTGCTGATATAATGTCACCTTTGTGAACGGGGATCAGAGGGTCGGTATATGTGAACTTATTGATTCGAAGATGTACCCACCGCCGGGAAATGACCGAGCAGTGTGGGAAAAATTAAAAGATTCAGCATTTTGGAGACAAAGTTAAAAAACTAATATAAAATCCATTTAGCATTTAACCGCATTTATGTTTGGAATTTTGTTGATCACAAAATGATTCGCATAGAAGATAGAGATTTTTGTTTTGCTGAATTTCAGGTAGAATATGATTTAAAAAAGGTTTGTATTTATAAACATATATGTAGATAGATATAATATCCATATTCTCTTTTATTGTCGATTTTATTCGGGATAACTTGTGTTCTATAATCTCTATTAGGGAGTAGAAGTCATCGCAAAACTAGTGAGGGCATTGATGAAGAAGAGTAGCTGAGGGTGCAAACAACCATAGTAGTGGTAGAAGAACCCTAGGAGGGTCATTTTGAGTGGCGACGCCATTAGGTTTGATGAAGCGGCACCGCATCAAGAAGAACCCTAGGAGGGTCATGTTAACTGGTGACGCCATTAGGTTTGATGAAGCGGCACCGCATCAACCCTAGTGGTGGTAGTGTGGCGCTACGAGTTGGAGAAATTGACTTGTAGTGGACACGATGACTAGTGAATGAGGTGAACGATTTATATGGGAATAATGCATCCTCAAAGGCCATCATTGATAGGGTAAACAATAATGAAGAGGTTGATATGTGCTATGAGGGTGGTGGGAGGGTCGAACCCGCCCTAGTGGCTGCAGGAGGCAGCGACTTAATGGCGGTTGAGGGACATTAAGCTGGTGAGAGAAGAGAGCTTTTCTATGTGGTGCATGATACAATAATGAAACATAAATGATGACAAGAGTATGAAACACGAGGGATGAAATAATTATAAACATGAGCAATGAAACAAGTGTGAAATAATTATGAAATAAATATTGCATTTCTTGGATTAAAAAAGTAGGAGTTAGGTATTTCTGGATAGGAGCGTAAGCTTTAAAGTGAGGCATTTTTGTGTTTTTTCCAATCCTAGAACCATAAGAGAAATATTTAATAAGATCACAACCATGTCAAAAATTACCGGAGTATATGGCGAGAATCAAAGAAATATTCAGTAAGAGGGAAGATAAAGAATAGAAATCACCGGAGTATATGGCGAGAAGGTCCCGGTGCTGGACAACCATGACGATCTTTCTTCATAAAATAAGTCCAATTATCCAATTCCTTCAATCAAGCCTTTCTCCTTTTTTCAACTGTGTGATAGAAGGAAAGAAAAAGAAACAAAGATAAAATCGAAAATAAAAACAATGTAAACATTGGGTTGCTTCCCAACAAGCGCCTTTTGTTAACGTCATTGACTCGAAGTGTTACCACCTATTTATCAGTCCAGGGGGGTTTTGGTGGAGATCTCAAGGTGAATGGAAATCTCATGACTTCATCCTCCTTAAACCTCGCTTGTTTCGAAATCGGGTACTTAACCGCATCCTTTCGACTTGGTGGCAACTTTTTATGAAAAATGGCAAACACAGTTCCACCAATTGTCTCCTTCTCATCCCACTCCAGCGTAAGCATATTAAGCTTATTGATGCAACACGTCGTCAAAAACATTGAGAATTCAGGAATTCTTTCAGCCGCGTCAAGTAGAGAGAAATTAATCTCGACCGTCTTAAATACGACTTCAACATCCTTCACTGTGTCCTCCTTTTATTCTCGTACTATTCTAGAATCGAAGGGTATTGATTCTGTTGTGATCGGAACATGGAAGAGAGAAATAACATATTTTTTCAATTTCAGCAGGTCGGGTATTGGGGGGCATAATACCAGACTGTTTCGACTCTATTTCATCCTTATATCTGTTTTCCTCATCTCCAATCGTACTTATCAGCTTCTCGAGCACCTCACGTGTCTTCCCACTTTGCAGCATGATGTCACTTGCATTTCTTGAATTTATTACGGGTTGAGACAGCAATTCATCGCCCACTTGCTTGTCTAAACGATTGACGTGCTTCGCCAATCGACCAATTTGACACTCTAAATTTTTTATGCTTGCCATGGTATCTTCCTGGAATTGCAAAGTATTAGACACCAATGTTTTCAACATATCTTCTAGCGACGGTCCGTAATTTTGTTCAACCAATGACACTGGATAGTATTGTGGGTATTTATATTCGAAGTGCGATCCGTCATACTCAAAAGGTTGTCCGTCCATTCCATACATAACATCATAAGCATAAAATTCGTGAGAGTACGCTGCCATTACAAAAAGAATAAGAAAATAAAAGGAAAAAAAATAAAAGAGAATAAAAACTACTTCTAAACTAATTTCAACTAATACGTAAAATCACAATTTAAACGCGTCACTCCCCGGCAACGGCGCCAAAATTTGACCACGCGTCGTTACATGATAAAATTTAATGTATTTTTTTCCCCTGATTTTCCTCCAGTAACTAGTAGAAGCGGTAAGTAAGGGTTGATCCCACGAGTAGTGAGGACTAATTTGTGATTCAACGTAACTACTTAAACTAATAAAAAGGGGGTAAGAGATGATGAACTGACTAATGAGATAAACAAAGAAAGAATAATCAAAGTAAGTAGCATCAACTAAACGAACACGTAGAGAATTAATAAGATACTAATAATAAAGAGAAAACTCCAGTCCAAGTTCGGTTTCCACCCTCGATCAATTCATCTAACCAATTGTAACACCATAATTCACTTTTCATATGAAACTAAAAGCCCTAAATAGCTATAAGCTCTGCTACTCGAATTTGCCCTTAATATTTAATCAAAATAAGCTCTTCAATTAAAACTAATTAATGAACAACCTATAATAAAATGTCTAGATTTAGTCCAATAACAACATTAAAAACCAGGCAAATAGGCTAATCTAAGCAATAAACTCATAAGTTCAGTTTATTTAACTTATGTTATGTTACCCCTAATGATGCGCAACCATTAGTTGCTACAATGAAATAGAAACCACGACAATTACACGGGAAGCAGCCCTATTCTAGCAATTGACAACCAACCCCTAATCTAGGTGGCCAATCCAAATCAGAAAATAAGAAATCATGTCATGTAAATAGAATAACACAAATAATATCATATGAAGAACGAAATAGATATTATGAAAATTAATTAGAACAAAATATCACGAAGGTTTCAATGTCACAAGGACTGGAATAAATAACTACTCATTCATGGAGTTCATGAAATAATAAAAGAAAAATAAATAATAAAACATAGTTCTAGAATAAGAAGGGAAAATAGCTTAGATCTTGAATCTTCAATCTCCAATCTCTTGATGGATGGATGAATTGGACTCCTTTTGGTGCCTTGGACCCCTAGGAATATCAATAATATCGTTTTTGATGAAGTATGGAAGGTATTTATAAGTTCCCAAGACTTGGAGAAGAAGCTTCTTTCAAAAAATAGGGTTTCCAGCGTCGATTGGCGTCGATCGACGCGGTCAATCGAAGCATGTCCCAAGCTTGCGTCGGCGGTATGTACGTCGATCGATGGGCTATAGATCGACGTTTACAGCGAGTTGTGTCGGCTGGGTCATCAGCTGGTGGTCGATCGACACGGGCGACTCCCTTGCGTCGACGCCGCGTCGATAGCGTCATCGATCGATTGCATTTTCTTGCTTATTTTCATTATTGCTTTGCATTTTCTGTTTGAGGCATACGACGAGGCATCCTACCAACTTGTTATTTCAATTTCTAGCTTGGTTAGCTATTTTAATTATTTTATTTTCATTTTTCCTTTATCTTTCAAGCTTGAAACACCTTGAAACTTGCAATTGAATCGAATTTCGATAATACCAAGCCATGAACCCGTTGATTCATTTCAACACCACGAAAAATCTACTAACACTTCACCATCTCCATCTTCATCCACCCAGCTGCAAACTTATTTGACTACATATACACAGCTAAATAAATGGGAAGCACAAAACAAATAATAATCCTAATAGACACAAACTATACCAAAACTTCAACAGAACGAGCAAATGTCAAAATGATGATCAACTAATAAGCATTCAAGAAGACGTACAAATACAAAAAATAAAATCCCACACCAGCACCCAAATGATAAAAAAAATGAGCAGCCACATATCATAAATATCATATCCAGAGGTAATATCCAAAGGCAATGAGAATTTAACCAAAATCATTCAGAGCTCACTCATATTGGGCATAAGATAAACTTCAATTTTTATTTTCAAAATGCCCCAAAAATAAGGGAAAATCTCATAAAACCATAAATTTACAGCATCATAGCCATAAATCTACAGCCACGACCATCCTTAATAGTTAACAACAAAGAATTGAAGAACTGGTCCAGGTCGAAAGCCGGGGATTTTAGAATAAATGGTTATAACAGCAACTAGAAATCTCACCTTAAAAACATAAATTTATAGCATCCCAGCCACAACCATCCTTAATAATTATAATATCCACAACAAAGGCATATGAGAATTGAAGGCATACTAATATCCTTATTACCTGACAAAGTTCTGTATCATTAATTCCTTGAGACGACTGTCCACTGATAAGATTTGTTGCAAATTATGAAACACCTAATCGATTCTCAAATGATGAGGCATATGGGCAAGCACATCGGAAGGAAGATGTTCTAACATTTTCAAAACTCCTGCTATTGTATCTTTCATAATCTCGTCTCTATATGGCTGTAGAAATTCATCCGAAATAATTACACTAGACTTGGAATGCCCATTGACTTTCTTGCTACACCTACCGAGAAGTTCCTGATCTTTATATTCTATTTGCTCCTGTAACAACAAAAAATTGGAGGGAAAGCCATCATAAGGAACATTTAAGGATATCATGATAATACTGGAAGAATGAAATGCAACTTACAATGTTAACTTCAGCTGTCTTGTAATTTTTGCCGGGTGTTCTTTTGTGGGTTTCCATATACATCAAGGCTAGAGATGGTGGTTTCCCTCCAGCTTGTTCCTGTAAAAATATTTAACCACAAAAATTACTAAATATAATTCACATATTGGAGTAAATTATAAATTGGTATTTGGATGACTCCAGAACCAGAATAGAAAGATCAGCATAATAAAACAAGAGACATAAATTATGTAGGATAAGTGATACGAAATGAGTTTATCAGAGGCAAACGACTCATATCCCCTCAATATACAAGAGTAGCACTGCCCAGTTCCCCTATTAGAAATTTGTGTGAGGCCTTCTTCCAGTTCACAACTTGGAAACAATTTAAGAAAATAACTTGAAATGTCATGAAAAGAAATGGTTAGTGTTCATAGCCATGAAGGAATTGACAATTTCATTGTGTTTTCACTCCTTTAGATGCATGTATACAGTTATATACATGTATGTATCAATATATTCATTTTACTCATATTGAACATTTTCCATATGAAATATATTACATAGTAAAATTCTGAAGTAACATGAAACATATGTAATTCTTACCAGCTCATGACGCTTTCTTGCAAATGCAATAGGACCCATAGTGTGTCTGTTTTTTTTTTTTGCTGCTCTCACTTTTCTTTTCACTGATTTTCTGCATATGGTAGTTCATAATTTTACTTAAATCATCCCAGATACAAAATATTGTTACTAGTAATAAAGTTCGAACATAAGCAATATATACTTAACATCAAGAGATTAAAAAAAGTATTTTAATGTGAGTAAGTATACGTTAGACAAGAGAGAGAGAGAGAGAGAGAGAGAGAGAGAGAGAGAGAGAGAGAGAGGTATAGAACACACTCTTATGTTAACTGAAACTGAAGATGATACATCAATTGATATTTAGTAGAGCAACCTGATACCTGAATGTTTAAAAGCCCTCCTTACATAGAAAGGGATGATCAGTTAAATGGGAAATTTTAGGTATCAATGTCTGGCTCTGTATATTTTCAGTAGATTACTAAATGCACGTCAAGTATGTTTGAACTTCTTTGATACCAATAAAAACAAAGAGAAAATAAATACCTGAACCTCCTCTAGATTCCAATATTTTAGCAAATCTTTCAAATGTGAATCTGGAACCGAAGATCTTGTCCTTGTATCTATGTTGTTGGGATTACTGTAATATTTTTGTTTAACTCTAGTCTTGTGAGTACGCCAAAGAACTCCAACTGACTGTAACACATAACTTTTACCTTCCTCTGCTATAATGAACTTCTTCTGCAACAGAGGAATGAGTTGACTGAAATTAAAACATAGGTTTCACCAAATAACAGGATTGAATTAATGGAAAAAAATGCTGAAGTGTGTAATATAGTGCATAAATACTATCATGACATGTTTCCAAAATACATATACCTTCACATAGTCCCAAATTTTATATTTGTCACGAACTAAGCGCCAATCAAGCTCATTTAAAGGTGCAAGATTAGAATCTCGAGCTAATGAACCCAAAAAACGACTAAACTTGCATAAGGTAACCTTATCTGGCCCAATTGGTTGACCTGAACCATTCAAAATAATAGGTAATCGATTATTTGTTGTCAAGTCATGGACATCTTTGCACAAACTTGTCCCCCTGGTTTTCTTTGCTTTCAGTGGAACTGTACAAATTAATAGAAAAAATATAAATATATATTAGCACATATTGTACGCCCAAATACGCTTATTAATTTCAGTGAACGCACACCCATAACTAGAAAATGGAGAACAAATAATGAATACAACGTTATATAACTGACTCGCATACCATAAATTTTCTTACCCTTACCGGGTTGATCATCTTGTTGTTCTTGTAGAGGAAGTGACTCGTTTTCGATTTCGAATACATCATTTTCGATCTCTTTTGGATCTATGTCTTTTTCTCCTTCAGAAAGATGCTCATCTAAGCTTTGAAAAGCTTCATTTTCTTGCACTAAACCTAACCCTAAACCACTATCGTCATCAAATAACTGATCTTGTGAATAACTCACTTGTCACTTTTGTGAACTCTCCGTTCGTTGGTCAAGAGACGAGAAATTCCTAACTGGAATGGGTTTCTTTGGAAAACCATCAGAAAGTTGCTCTTGCACTCTTGGATTCTTTTTCATCCTAACATAAGCACCAAGTGATCTAGGTGAGATCAATGTCTTGATTTGCGCATTCTTTTTAGAGGTATTTCTCTCGACCACTCTGTCTTGATGATTTGTTATGGGCCTCAGGTCGGCCGAATCTTTCAACGGCTTATCAGCTGCGAGTGTTTTTCCATTGACCATACATACCCTTTGTTCTTTTTTTCCTTGTCCAGACACTCTTTCAACTTGATTAATCTTCTTTTGCTGTATCATCTGTTGTGATCCAATTTCTTGTTAGTCTATGTCTTTCCCATGTTGCTTCTGCAATTCACGTGTTTGACACCGCGTCTTTACTAAACTTGCCATTGAAGAGGTAAGGGGTCGTGGTTTCTCTGAACTACTGATAAGTTTTCCTCCTTTGGCCATTACCTGGAACATAGTATCACAATTAATAAACTAATCAAGTATTAAGTAAATATACTAAAAAGAAAAAAGCAACCTTCTTTGAAAGAGAGACCAGTCTTCTAATATTTGGCACACCCTGATCATCAGTCTCTTCATTTGATTCGTCCTGTCACCTTCTTCACAAGGGTTGTACTCATTATCAGTTGCAACATCATTCTTGGACTTGGTTTTGCTTGTTTTGTGACTATTTTGTTCCTTTATAAAACACCTGCTTTATAAGCCAGGGTTTTAATTCCCAAATCTTCCACCCTCCTCCTATTTTCTTTTATGTTTCTCAACCTTTGCATCTCATAATCTGCCATCTTGAACTGTAGTAAAAAAAAAGAAAAAAAAACCTAGTAAAGACTAGAAATAAACACTAAAGAGCATTCATAACAATTAACACTATAGTAGAGCACATTTGTAGTACTCATGAATCATTATCATTTAAAGTGAAATAGGAAACCAAGGCAAATGTTGATAAGTAATGGTTTCATCAACAAACTCAATGCATGGCTTTCTCACAAGAATTCCAGATTATTACTGGAAAACAAATTCAACACATCAATCTTTTCTCTTTTCCATAAACAACCATGGTAGAATTAATTATAATCCTTCTTGTAGATAAGTAGAATCTTGCAAATGACTCCATTTTATTTTGCATAAACAACCATGGTGGAATTAATTTTAATTACTTATAATCTTTTTCAAAAGCCAATGGAAATGTGAAGGTCTTCATGATGCACACATACACATATTCTATTTTCCAAATTAAATGCCTTGTTGATATGGTCCAGAAACAATATCAACATTCATAATAAACACTCCTAATATAATACTGTATCAACTACATTAAATATGCATCTCAACAAATTTATTTCAGCTCCCAAAACTTAGGAATGACCCCATAATAAGATACTCCACCACTGCATATATCCTGTGATCATATAACTCCATTTCTTTATTATCACCAAATCGAATAAGTACTTACGTTAACAACTGTATCCAGTTTAGGAATAAACATTATGATTAGTTAAAAAAGACCCCCATGGGGTTAAGGTTGATAACAAAAAACCTAAAAGACTTGAGAATTTCTAAAAAAAATCCCTTTTTCTTTATTATCAACACAATAAACTCAAAATAGTCATCATGGATAATTACTAATGCACGCATGAGGTTAGTGCTGACCTTAAAAAAGAACATTTTAAAAATCACAAAAACACTCCATTGGGACTCGATTCCACCTTACACTAATGTAAGACGAATATCAAACAAAACAGCTTGCGAGTAAGTTGTAAAATCAAACAAAACAGCTCCGACTAGATTATATCAAATTTTCTATGTAATCACTAATAACTCTATTATGCAACATAATTCAGAGTTGGACAATCACTACACTCTTCTTCTCAAGATTTAATTTTGAATACTCAAGAGCAGCAACTACACAACATGGGTTAATGCATGTGTGAATTGAAACCAGAAATTATAACGACCTTTTTGTATTCAATACTCACATTGTCTGGGATAGAAGCTATAAATTAACAGGTATTTATACAGCAACTAGAAATTACTTGTACAACACTATCATAAACTAGAACTTGACGTCATTGTTGTTCTTTGGGAAACCTACCAGTTGACAAGATAGACTCCACAATAGCAAATAACTAATAAGAAAGCAAGAAGAAATTATACATGTGAAACACCTCAGAATTAGATATAAATTAAAATTTTTATATGTTACGGCTTTTTGTCGAACACCTTATCTACGTGTTTGCTCCATGACCGCTACTGCAAAAAGATCAAAAGCCCAAAAATTTATGTAGCTTAGAAAAAGACACAATACCAGAAATTCACAAAATTATGAACATATTTTTATGGAGATTGAGATTCACACCTGTGTCTTAAGGATTGTTGATTAATCCCTCTATACAATCCTAAACTCCCCTGTCGTCCGTAAAAACCTAAAATTGGGGAAAGAATGGTACTTTGTGTTAACTGTCGCGGAGTGGAATAAGGATATGGATATGTGGGAGATTTTCGGCGCCAAATAAAATTTGTTGCAGGCGGCAAACTGAAGATGGATTTTGCAGTGGAGAACGTGGGCAATGTTCGTGTAGCAAACAAAGCTTTGAAGAATCTCATCTCGCGAGCTCGGCACCAGAATTAAATTGAGAAATAAATCGGTTTTAGGTTTTTATTCCTTTTGTAAAGTGATATTAGATGTGAGAATGTTGTAAAGTGAGAATTAAGAGAAAATAGAGAACAAATATTTATATATGAGTATTTGAGGTAACAATTTATATTTCTAGTCCTCTCTATTAATATTTATAGTTGAATGTGAATTGAAGAAATCGTTTAATATTAATTTTTGGAGAGATTATAGTGTAAATACAAAGTTTGGATGGTTTATTCTATACATATTGATTTTGAATAGTGTATGGATTTAATATTAATTATTGAGAGAGGTTATTGTGTAAATATGAAATTTTAAATTGTTTGTATTATAAATATAAGATTTGGATACGTTTATTTTATAAATATTAATTATGCCTCTTAGTCTCTTTAAATATGAAATATATGTGTAGCACTGCCCGTATTTTTAAAATCTTGATTTGTTACAGGTTGAATATATATTTAATAAGAACTCAAACTTGAAAAACTATAATTAGTAAATTTTGTTCTTGCAGTATAATTGTAGTGTTTCTATATAATTTCTATTTTATATGCCTCGCAATTTAATCAATGATTTATTATTATTATTGTTTTTTTTAATTAACAAAAATCTTAATGTATAAAAAACTTTACAAAAGTTTGATGGGTATATTATTAATAACCATCTGCTATTTTATTTTATTATAATTTTCTTCACATCCATTCCAAGAAAATAAAATAAAATCAATACATAACCATGGCAAAATATATGAAAATATACAAACAAAAAAATAAGAATAGATATTGGAACTGGGGGGGGGGGAATGCATGGATCAAAGGAATACGATGCCAACTTTCAAAAAATTTAATCTACAAAATTGTATTAAAAAATCGTAAAAGTTCGTCTATTTTTCAATTCCACCGTTCGGGGTTTTCAATCGATTCCATTCAATCTAATGGTGTTGACCGTATCTTTTAGTTTTTCATTATTAAAAATTCTAAATTACACTAAATGAATTTAAATTAAATTAAAATAGTTAATATTTATATCAATACTCACACTATATGAAATTAAGATTAACTATATAGTAATTAAATAAAATCTTTATATTAAGTTAAATATCTTTAATATTTTTGTTAAATATGTAATTATTAGATAATAAATATGGAAATTAAAATTCATATACGTGTAGTATGGAAACATAAATATATAATACGCCAAATATTACCACATTAAAATATTAACATCCAACAAATTAAATATGAGTTTCAATTAAATTTGTTGAGTTTATCTAAAGCAACCAACTTCAGATAAATAATAATAATAATAATAATAATAATTTAAGTCTTCGTGTCAAGTTGGTTTTCAATGATCATCAACTCAAAATAATGGTTTGTTTTTTTTTGTTTTTTTTTTTAATTTTTGGCAATACACCCATGTATGTTATTAATGGTTATCACTCAACTAAGTTATTTTTCATAACACAATAATCATTGTGGTATATATTTTGCATAAGTTATGTTCTCAAACATTACCATGTAAATCTTAAGAAAATAATTTGAATAATGAAAATTTATAATTTATTAATTCTCAAACTGATTGAATTTGAGTCGAGGCTAATGTCCTAGACTTTTTATAATTGATCGTTCTAGAATTCACTTTCATAGTTTTTCTTAATTGATTTCCATTCAAGGCATTTGTTTTTAATATTGTCTTTTTAAACTATTTGATTTTAAACTTCAAAACCTCAAATTGTGGATTTTATTTCCATATTCGTGTTAGCAGGTAAGCTATGCCCGCTTAGCCTTCCTATGATATTATGACTTTAATCGGCTCCCCCATTCTATGATAGATTACGTTCTCTTGCAAACGTGTCTCAACTTTTTTAAAGAATAATATGTAAATAAACTAAAGACCACAAATTAGATCATGAAAATCAAATAGATGGGAATATAAAAGTGGCAAAATGTACAAAAATTATTAAAAAAAACTATAATATGTAAAAGAACAAGCAAACTATAACGAGTATTGTATTCTTAGAGTGTGAAATTATGTTTCATATGATGACTTATATTTGGATTACGGAAACCCATCGTTTTCGAAGTCTCAATTGACAATTATGAAGGATTACATTAAACATTCGCATTTGGTGAGTCATCTTATTATTTTAATTAATTGTTAGGACGTGTTATTATTATTATTATTTTCTTACAGCCTATTCTTATGGACTTTTTGAATTCGAGATGGTATTCAAGATTTTATTGTTGGGATCAACGCTCAAGAGCACCATCAATGTGCTTTTGAGCTTATTTATCCGTCGGACAATGCTCCTTCTATATACTTCAAAATAGATTTGTATTAGCACAACTGATGTACTTTTACAATTATGAATTGCAATTCATTTTATTAATATTAACAGAACTATCATATATCTTATATACTTTGTGAATCTTGTATCCTATGTGTCTTAACAAATAAATCTATGAAGATAATATATATTATATAGAATCTCAATATTCGCGGCTCATAAATATTCCTTAGTAGACTAGAAAACACGATTTAAAGAAATAATAACTATATATTACTTGATTTAAATAATTAAAAAAATATCTAATACAAATATGAACTCTACAATTAATATCCAGAAAACTTTAATTCGGATGACACATTTTCACCAAATACCAGATGTATGTATTAAAAATTAAATTACAGACACAATTAATATTTGTTTAGCAAATATTGATGTATAAAATAATTTTGT
>BMAC01003007.1:18381-49354 GCA_014905375.1 Phtheirospermum japonicum
CTATATATATATATATATATATATATATATATATATATATATATATATATATATATATATACACTCCATTCCCATTTACTAAATGGCCTTTAACTTGTTAATTTTTGTTTTTTGTTTTTAGGATAATTTTATTTTAGACATTTATACTATAAAAGTATAATAATGAAGAAGTGATAGTACAAAGGTTTATGGGTTTACAAATAAATAAACCAACTTTATATTGCTCATGTTTCGTCTTGATTTTATGTGCTCTCAATTTATGGCAATTAGGACTTGCATATTTATAATTTTTTTTTTATTTTTAGATTGAAGTAGTATTCGTTTCAAAGTTGAAAAATAAAACATCTATTAAAATAAATAACAAAAATATTAATAGAAATAATGAAATATAGTATCTAAAATAAAATTAAATTAAAAACACAAAAGAAATTAACAAGTTGTTGAAGGCCCTTTATTAATAGGAATGCAGTATATTATACAAACCTGAGCCTTGAATCTCGGCAAAATCACAAAGCAGTACATAACCTTTCCCTCTACCTCCTCCAATACGTGTCCACTGACACACGATAATCGATGCAATCTCAGATAAAGATTTTTGCCAAATCTTTTTCTTATTTTTGTGGAAAACCTCTCAGCTTCCTTCCATGTTAAATTGAGCAGATCCATCTCACTTTTGTCAATCGTATAATTTCTTATTCATAATAAATTGGAAGAATTCTGAAGCCGATCATGTCCATTATTCCATCTTTCACGACAGGAATCACTGTATCTTTCAAAGCAGTTGATAATATGTGTGATAGTTGTGTCATGGCTAGATTATTTTTTTTTTCATGTTTTCCCATTTTCAGAGGATCTGCAATTTATCCTTAGCTATTGCATCAACTTTACATCGCTTTGGTATATTTTTGTTAGAAATTTACCAATTTGCTACTGCATGTTATTTTTTGTTGTTTGTGCAATTTCTGCTATACTGCATGTTATTTTTTGTTATATTTGCTATTTTTTGTTATTTATGCTATTTTTGTTATACTGCATGTTATTTTTTGTTATATTTGATATATTTTTTGTTATTTATGCTAATTTTGCTATACTGCATGTTATTTTTACTGATTTACCGATTTGCTATACTACATGTTATTTTTGTTAGGAATTTACATCGAATTGGTATACTGCATGTTATTTTTGTTGGTGAGATTTACCGATTTGCTCCTGTTTTATATATTTTCTTCATATGAAGTATTTTTTGGTCCTCAACTATGCAGAAAATTCCCGAGAAGATTTGTTCATATTTTCCTAGAACTGGGAAACTTGAATTTCAGCTACGTAATTCTCGAGGTGTGACCTGGGATGTCCAGGTCAAAGTAGATGAGGATAATAAGGTAGCCTTTTTTGCTCTTATTGTGTCATTAATTTTAACCATGAATTGCACTATATCATTCACTTTTTTGTTTTTTTATTTGTTTAAAATTGATTTTTCTCTGCTAGGCTCGATTTGGTACAGGATGGCAAACGTTCCAAGAGGATAATCACATTTCCGAGGATTTCACCATCGTGTTTGTTAACAATGAAGCTGAGATCTTCGATGTAATAATTTTTGATGAAAAAGGAGTTGCCCTTAGGAAGGATAATGGAATTAATCCAGCCAACGAACTGGTGGAACCTAGGTTTGAGGTGAAGATCAGAAAAACTCATCTCACCCATGGTCGAATCATAAGTGTCCTATTCGTTGTAAGACTGACTACAAGTTTCCATCGATCGGTTACAAATGAAATGAATATTAATAATGTTTCACTCTATTTGTTATTCTGATATGTAGGGTATACCTAAGGCATTCTGGAATAAAGTGGTTGCTGAATACAATCGTTGTAACGAAGACAAAGTGACGGTTAGATATGGTGATTTTCGTTCAGTTTGTGATATAACTAAGCATTCAGATGATTGTATCTTCATGCAGAATGGCTGCAACCTGTTAATCGATCAGTTGATGTTGGCGCTGGATTCCAAGATTGTTTTCAAGATCCTACCTGTTCCAGGACTGGTTTTCCATGTTGAAATGCTTCCTTGATTTTGTATTTCGTTTAATATTATTAGTAATCTCCTTACAATAGATGTGAGACTGTTTAATGTTGATTTGTAATTTGTGTAATGTTATTTCTGGTTTGTTTAATGTTTGTTTAATGTTATTTATGGTTTGTTTAATGTTTAGTTGTATTTTGTTTAATGTTATTTCTGGTTTGTTTAATGTTTATCTGTAATATGTTTAATGTTATTTCTGGTTTACAATTTTGAAATGCTTCCGTGATTTTGTAATTTGTTTATGTTATTTGTAATCTCCCTAGAATAGATGTCAGACTGTTTAATGTTTATTTGTAATTTGTCCAATATTATTTATTATTTGTTTAATGTTCGAAACCCTCTGGAAATTTATATTTAGTTTACAAACTACACCTAAAAATAATTGTGGGATTGGTAATGCACAAATGAGTATTTGTAACATTGCCTTGGGTAGAAAAAGGTATCATTATTATACAGCTGAAACCCAAAATTTTGATATCTTGATTAATCCTGAGAAAGACAGCAAATTAAGACCACGATATCCTCCTAAAACATTCTGTGTTAAAAAAATAATAGTAATACACATGCAAATATATCATTCAGTAGAAGAAGCATCAATTCCATAACCCTGAGTTCACCAGTTGTTAACACGCGCCTGATCTGGAAATGAGGCACATGCCATGAGAAGCTCCAACAGCAACAGAAACAACATTGTGATCACCGAGTCCATCATCCTCCGTAAGAAATTTGACCTCAARTGGTGTTGACTGTATCTCTGGAAGTCCAGGAACCCCTAGTTGATTATCCGTTGTGTAGCCCCACATGTACAACTTCCCCTTATCTGATCGTTTAAATAACATTCAGTTCAGTAATCTTTCCAAAAAAAAAAATGCAGCCATTTTAGCCCCAAGCTCCATGCACGTAAAATCACAAAATTGCAAAACCCAACAAATATAAACTTGAGATTAACTATTTTTAAAAAGAGGCCTACAAATAAACAAACATTCACACATAAGGGGGCTCGATTCCCTGACCTCCTCCCAAAGAAAGGAGTTTGATTCCACTTGAGCTTAGGGTTAATTACAGAAACTACTCGTGAGGCTTTAGCCTATTTTCAAGAAAATTAAAATAATAATAATTATTATTTTAAAATTAAAAATTACCCCCATGAAATTTGTTCTCTTTAACAAGTTGCACCCTCAAGACGGGGTATTTATTATAAATATAAACTTCGAGGTGGTGTTATATTGTTATATAAATATAAACCTCAAGGTGGTGTTTTATAACATAACTAGTAATTAGGCTAAAAGGGTAGGTCAGAATTTATAATTAGGAAAATTAAATAAAATCAAATGAATTCCAAAATTGTTCATGTGAACGTTAAGTTGGGTATTTCTCACCAGTAATAGCTGCTGATGATGAACCTCCACAAGCAATAAAGGTGACTCTCTCATTGGCTAAGTCCTCAACAGGTTCCGGAACTTTTCGACTATGAAGGGAAGAATTACCTAATTTACCATGTCCACCGTGACCACACGAAAGAACTTCTCCTTTGTTTGACATAACACACAAGAATATAGCAAACAAATGAGATTCATAACAAGTTTCTCCAAAATATCCATTATGAATGTATAAGATTCATACCTGTCAAAGCAAGAGAATGATATCCACCATTGACTATCTGAATTATACGAACATCTTTGAGATTAGGAACAGGTTGAGGTTTCCAACCGCCAATTTTATCACCCTTACCAAGCTCGTAGTTGGAGTTGGCTGTGGAGAGAAGAATAATGACTTATTAATAGAACTTCTAGTTTTAGAAACTCAAACAGTTGCCGTTATTATTTGCCATTTTAACTTACTTTTCTAAATGGGGTAATTACGACTCTGGTTCACTCACATTAAAATTCTAATCATCCAAGAGGATAGAGATGTTGGTCGGATAAAGAATTTTATTTCCAAATAAAACAAATATCCCACTTTATTTAGAAAGTATCATGTAGTCTAATTATAGAAAGCAAAAAAAAAAAACTTTATAGGTTCAATTTGGATAGAATGGGATATTTGTAATTTTAAAAAAGAGGCCTTTTTGTAATTAGGCAAAACCTCTAAGTTAGCATTTGTATAAATTTCCAAAACTAAATATAAATTACCAGAGGGTTTTTGTAACAAGAACCAGAAATTTAAAATGTTAGAAAAGTGCAATTCAAAAAAATAATCACATTTTTATTCTTCTCCTTCTTTGAGAAAATCGAAGAACTAGCAATGTAAAAGAAGTTAACAACTAAACAAGGATAAGAATAAAATTCAAGTATCACAATAAACACCATACATTCTTTGAAATTTGGAGAAACGTACACAGTATGACGTCGATATTTTAATACTCGATTAATTAATATTTTGTTGATCGACTTGGCAACGTGTTAAATTAGTACCTCGACTAATTAATAAGATATAAGGGTCTCGAGATTGAGTTGTTTATTTACCGTGCACAATTTCTACCATTACTATAAGAAACCTCTCGGTGGTTTGGAATAAAGAAATTGAAATTTTCTTACCTGTTGTCGACGGTCTATTGAACTCGCAGCGGCATGACGGGAAAAAAATAGAAGCAGAGAGAGGTGAAAAAGAGCAAAACATAGAGGCGATCAGTCACTTGCATCCATATCAAACTCAGGCATCTAGCTATTCCTAATCTATATCATCCATATCTGAGTTATTATCATCGCCCAGGACTGGTGTTTGATTGTGTACCGCGTTCTCATACTCCTCAAATAGAATAGAATGCACACCTTCTCTGCACCACATAGTTTCATCATCAACATCAACAGCCCCTATCCTATCCTCAACAGGTTCGCTTGGTTCAGCCAAATATGTTTCCTCTGTTTGCTCCTCATAATTAGTGAACTCTTTTGCCAATTTTTTCATCGCATAACTAAAACCCTCTTCGGTAGGATCTTTCACGTAGAAGACTTGATGCACTTGTGATGCTAAGATAAAAGGATCATCTCCATAGCACAACTTGTTGAGATTAACACGTGTGAGACCATATACATCTTTTCCACATGAAACCACTCACATGTAAATAAGATAACATTGAATGTACCCCAATAGTTTAGATCTATAATATCTTGTATCCTACCAAAATAAGTGACATCATCAACGCAAGGATTATGATCCTTAGTACTTGCAAAACTTGGAGTGAAGGCAGTCAGCGTTACTCCAGTATTTTGTTTTCAATTTTGCATCACGTTCTTCAGTATAGAACTTATATCTATTGATGAAGTATCCAGTGTATCTCCGTGCGACATTACAAGGTCCTAAAGCTAGCCATTTAATATGATCAGGAACTGGTTCAGACTCCACTTTGTCTCTAAACCAATCCACAAATTCCTGGGTATGTTGTTGAGCTTGCCTCCATCTTTTTCTATTCTTATCTCGGGACTTGGTTTTCATCACATCTTCATGTTCCCTGCATTGATAAAAAAAAAAAATCATTATTACTAAAACTCAATAACTAAATAACATAAATTTTACAATAAAAGGCACATAGACAGAAAATAAGGAACTTACTTTATGTACTTCTCAACTAGCTCATCCTGGCAATTGAATAACACATACCGATGTGCTAGTTTTTTTGTCTCACGATCTAGAGAAAATGCTCCTTTCTTCCCTTTCTTTTTCCTCCCAAGTGGATGACCCATCGTAGGAAAAATAGGCGATCTCTCATCAATTGCATCAACTTCCTCATAACTTCGATTAATGATTTTTGATTTTTTCTTTGCACCATCACGCAAATATCTTGAGCAAAATATAAGACATTCTTCTGCTAAATATCCTTTAGCTATAGAGGCCTCAGGACGACTTRGATTTCGAACATATTTTTTTWGTTTTCRAAGATACCTCTCGATTCCGTACATCCACCAACCGCTTACTGGCCCACTCAACCTAACTTCATCAACTAAATGTATAGGTAAGTGCATCATGATGTCAAAGAAAGAAGGTGGAAATATTTTCTCTAGTATACAAAGAATCTCAACTATTTCACGTTGCCAGTGATCCAAATCTTCAGGTTTCACAACTTTATTGCATATGCCTCTAAAGAAAGCACTTAATCTTATCAAAACTAGAGCGACATGCTTAGGTAAACTTTTCCTCACAGCAACAGGAAGCAGATATTGCATCAAAAAGTGTGCATCATGACTTTTGTAACCTGATATTTTCAATTCATGCATATGAACACAATGTGAAATATAAGATGCACACCCTTGTGGTAGCTTGGCACTTTTCAAAACCTGACAAAACCAAGTCTTCTCCTCCTTGGTCATTGAGAAAGATGGTTTAGGAAACAAGTAGCGCTGAACTGTAGATTCGACAGGGTGTAAGGAAGCTCTTATCCCCATTTCTTTCAAATCTAACCGAGCATTAAGATGATCTTTTGTTTTTCCTGGTATGTCCAACAAAGTGCACAGAACGCTATCGCATATATTTTTCTCTATGTGCATGGGGTCAAGATGATGACGAGATGTATTATGCTTCCAGTAAGGCAATTTAAAAAAGCAAGACTTTTTTCTCCACGGGCAATTTCCATCTTTTTTTCTCGGTTGTGTCTTACCAAACTTGTTCTCAAAGCCCTGCAATAAATGTAAGACCTCAGCCCCTCTTAGACGATTTGGTGCTGCCCTCATCTCAATTTCCCCGTTGAAAGACTTCTTGTCACGCCGCCAACAATGATTTGCATCTAAAAATCTACGAGCGCCCATGTAGCAAGACTTTTTACAATGATGCAAATGTAAATGGTCTGTTTCATAGTGACAATATGGGCATGCATACTTACCTTTTATGCTATACCCGGACAACATTGCATAACCAGGAAAGTCACTCGTTGTTGATCGTAAGGCAACCCACATCTGAAATGTTTGGCACTTTGAGACATCATAAGTCTCCACCCCTAACTCCCACAAATCATCTAGCTCTTCAACTAAAAGTTGAAAGTAAACATCAATGTCATTTCCTGGGGAGACGGGCCCTGGAATGAGTAAAGACAATATAAGATACTTTGGCTTCATAAACAACCATGGTGGAAGATTATAATTAATTAAAACCATTGGCCATGTACTATGTGAAGTGCTCATGGCTCGAAACGGGTTAAAACCATCACTAGCAAGCCGCAATCGCACATTACGAGACTCTCGAGCAAAATCAGGATAAAACGAATCAAAATCTTTCCAACCTTTACCGTCTGCTGGATGACGTAAGTTCCCATCTTTGACTCTTTTCTCATCATGCCACCTCATCTTATCAGCTGTTTCAGCACACATATACAACCTTTGCAGCCTAGTTTTTAAGGGAAAATGCCAAACTACTTTTTCTGGAATCCGATGAATATATTGAGAATCAGTCTCGTTAATCCCATTTTTATTTTCCACTTCTTTCCACCTCGGAGCATGACAAACGTGGCAAGAAGTAGCACCTTCACGGTCCTTCCGGTAGAGCATACAATCATTTCGGCAGGCATCAATCTTGTTATAATGAAGACCTAGTCATTCACCATCTTCTTAGATTCATTAAAAGATTTAGGCAATTTGGCTTCCGGAATTAATTCTTGGATGATCTGGAGAAGATCAGAAAAGGCAATGTTACTCAACCCGTGAACACACTTAAAAAGGTGCAACCGAATTATGAATGATAACTTTGAAAATGATTTATAACCCGGATATATCTCTTGTTTACCATTCTCAACCAGTTTAAAGAGCTTCTTAGCCTCTGGATCGACATCCTCTTCGATATCTTCATGGAAGCTAGAAATCTTGTCAGCCAGATCCCTATGAGTATCATATATTAAACCTTCCATGTCATCATGTGCAATATCCCTCTTTGTGCTTGGCATGGACGATGATGCACCTTTCTCCTTAAAATGCCATTCTTTAATTCCTGGATCAATGCCATTTGCAATTAAATGGTTATAGACTTCATCTCGATGATGCCAAAATCGATTATAACACTCCTTACACAGACAACTTATTTAGTCTCCCTCAGCTCGAGTACAAAATGCATAATTTAGAGAATCCTCCACTCCTTTAGCATACTCACTACTGGATTGTGAGTGGTGGATCCAACCATTGACTTCATGATCCATTATTAAACCTTCATAAGAAATGAACCACATCAAAAGTTATGACTAATACAATCATAATTTATGGATTACATAAATCACTAAGACTCACGAACATTAGTGCATGACAATGAAGGATAAATAAATTTATGAAGAGTACAGAATCTCAATATAAATAATAAAAACATATTAACACTCTATTATCTCAAGTGGAGAGAAAAAGAATAACAAAATAATGAATCTAGTGGTTTTATCTCAAATGTCGTAATCTTGTGGAAAATCTTAAGATAAGATAACACACAAAATAATATGATAGTCATTTAAATAGAATATTGCCAAAGTACTAGAAAGAGTAATACCCCTTTTGTGAGTGGAGATATAAACGAGTTTTCAAAATTGCTTAAGATAACACAATTTTAATAAAGCTAGAGCAATATTTCAACATAGAAGCAAAAGAAAAATCTTTATTCCAAATGTATGAGACAATTAAAATTAATTAAATTCAAAAAACTAAACATAAAAAATCCAACATAGACAAATATGAACATAATTACTACTTTTAAAACCGATTACTGAAATTCTATTCGGGAAAATAGAATTGAAATGTAATTTTTTTACTCTTTGAAAAAAAGTGATCTAACCGAAAGTTACAAATTCCACGTATAAAACTTAACTCTAATATTCATCTTCTGAGTTTCTCTTAGATCTGAGACTTCCGAATTAACATGCAAGTGTTTTATTTTTCTTCTACATAGTTATGTCAGAAAATCTTTACTTTTTTGGGTTTAAAAAAAAAACTTAAGGATGGACCAAAATTAAAACAAAGCTAAACTTATGGGACTAAAATTGATATTGATTCAATCCTATGGGACCAAAATGAAAATTTCTCCAACACAATATATAAACTTACTACTACCACAGACTGGTGCTACCTTTCAAAGACGAAAAAAAAAATCCAAAATTTTTAATAATTGTACTCAAGATTAGGAAAGCCAGGATAATGTATAAACAGACTAATAGCGATCAATTATTTTAGGAAGCATAATTCATAGATTTTCCTTAAAGAGCATCATGATACAATTTACATCTTTTTAATTCACAGGAACAAATTTCAAAAGATAGAAAAAACACCCATTCACTCTTAATTCAAGTTATCCTTCAATTTAGCATATGCATTAACACTAGCACAGATGGAGACTAAGATAATAGTTTAAGTGAGCACATACCACTCTGATGCAACGTTTACAATTAAATGGACTTTCCCCTTGTATGTGTTCAGATCAACATCACCCCTTGGCATCCTGCACTCACAAAGCCCACAAAATTTTAGCAGCAACACATACATCACCAGGAATGAGTACCAAAATAGAGAAAACCAACGGTCATGATATTTCGAATGATAAATTTAAAGACTCAAAAATAATTCCCAGCTAATGTGTGCACTTGTGATACGATAGAAACTAAAATCGATTGCTGAAATTATATTGCAGAAAACAGAATTGAAATATAAATATTTCAAATGAAATTCTGCAAATCAAATATCATATATACAATATTATGAAAGCAAACACAATTTTATTTTGTTTCAGCCACACAGACATTCACAGTCATATGCAGATCGATGCATATGTTCAACTAAATCAGTCAAACCATGTATAACCATCCACATTTCCACTCATGCATGAAATTACTCATCCTAATTCTTCCTACAATGAACTAACAAATATTTTTTTTATAAATAATACAGAGTTCTTAAGTAGATTTTTTAAATTTTCACTTTTATGTAATACGTTTACAAAAAATAAACAAAAACATATGGCAGTGGTCAAAACTTACATATAAATAGCAGTCAGATTATTCACTTTCTAAGACTGGTGCTCAATAATTATTCATACAAGGAAAAATCAACATTAAATAAACTAAAGTGATTATTATTAATGATAAACTATTGTTATTAAACATATTTTATTCGCACACACAGAAAAAAAAAAAGAAAAGAGAAAGAAAGCATAAAGAAATCTTAAAATTGTTATTTGCAATATAAATTGGCATAATATAGCACCAACAGTACTTATCAAACAAAACCAAACCAAAAATAAAATAAAATAGAGAATCAGTACCCAGTTAATACAATAAACACACTCTTATAAAAACAAATAATCCTACACTACAAAAGGCAAACATAACAAAAAAAAAAACACTCACTGAAAAAATCAGCTACAAATAACAATCCTAATTCCAACTCTCACGTATAGCATACAGTGCCTTGAACCAAACATCATCCATTAATCTAAAATTTTGTCATTTCCTAATTCCACAAAACAACACACTCCAAATGCTCCAGAAATTTAGATCAAACTACACTGTTCAATTTGTCTCTAAATAGAGTATCTTTCTTCAAATGAGCAGGCACCTTCTCGGATACCTTAATCATACCAGAAGTTACAAATTACCTTTAAGTGCAACCAGAAAAAGGATAATTACAAACATTACCCATGTAATTCAGTCTAATTTCAAAAGACCCAATAATCTTTCAAAATTAGTTATATCCTCTTGACATTTGTTTCTGTTTTACAAATTGAACCTATTTGAGGGTGCAGTTGTCAGATAAAATCAAACTTCAGGGGAGTACTCGTAATTTTGGAAAATAAATGAATTCTTTTATAATTCGACAATAGCTTAGTTTATGAAGAAAATATCCTTCTGTCAACAGATTGAATTTATCAAAGTCTATATCAATCAAATGCAGCAAGACATAGTTCTTGTAATGTCAGATTCTTTGTAGAACAATGACAGAAAGAAAATCAAGATCTTTAAATTAATCTACCTCATTGTTTGCATTTTGTATCAAGCATTATCATTGACTTATGAGATCTACTGTCAACTTAGCAAAGTTCTTTTTCATAATCATAAACTCTCATGATTATAGTAACAACATTCATATCACCACCTAAATTTCCAAGTACCAAACATGCTTTATAGTCGAGCACTCAAACTAATTTATCAATAATCTCAAATGACATGAACACTAGTAAAGTACCATATTTATATTCCCAGTTCCAAGGGCTTTCAAGGTGTCAGAAACTTAATTGAGAGGCCAAAAGGGTTTTTACCGTGGAAGTATCGTAAGTTGGTCCAGAGCCTTCAATTAAAATAAGTCCTTGTTCTGAGGCCTAGTTCATTGTCTATAAAGCACGAAGAAGTTGCATATGAGTAGATTTGAAAACAAAAATTCTACAACTATGAGAGTCAAAATATTTCTATCTGTTCATACTCGACCCAAGAACATGATTAATATAAGTAATATAAAATAAACTTTCCAATTTCAATAGCCTATGTACAATCTTATACATATAGAGCATTAAAAATGATATAATGGGAAGAAATTATACCTGGAAAGCGCCTTTAAGTTATGTTTATTGTCATTGGCATTTTATCGAACACTTTCTCGACGTGTTTTTGTTGTGCCTGCTCAATAAGTTGACAAACTTCTTCGATGATTTTCTAGGGCGATCAAGGTGATTTTGGATGCAGCTGAAATGTTCTTCTGAAATTTTGCAACTGAAAACTTTTCCTGAAAGAAGCTGCAAAATTTGTTGCTCCGCAAGAGGCGCGTGGGAATGAAGCGTGCTTATTGGTGCTGCAAAATCTGTTGCTCCGCAAGAGGCCGTGGGAATGAAGCGTTCATATTGGTGCTGCAAAATCTGTTGCTCCGCAAGAGGCCGTGGGAATGAAGCGTGGTGCTGCAAAATCTGTTACTCAACTTTGGCGTGGGAATGAAGCGTGGTGTAATGTCCCAGTGGCGGCTTGGCCGTTGGCAACCGAGCAGCAGGCCAATGCGTTCCAGTTGGTGAAGGAGTATGAGATGGGTGTCGAGATTAAGATGGATTATAGAAAGAGGAAGGATTGCATTAATGTGATTGTGGCGGCAGAGAATCTGGAAAAATGCTGGGTTTTTATTAAAAAGTTATTATTATATTAATTAGAAAAATAAAATACCTTTAATAAATAATATGCATTCCAAACTTGAAAATTTAAAAAGAAAAAGAGAGAGAAAATTTGAATGCTTTCATCTCTTTTTTCAATAATACAACTTATTCAAATATAAGGAATTTATACTCAACTTAAAATTAATATTTTTTTGCAAAATCAAATTTGTAAAAAATGAGTTTTAAAAGTGTTGGAAACTAATTAAATAAAAGTGTTACTTATTGTTGTTGAATTAAAGTGATACAAATTTATGTTACAAAAAATTAACAAAATAAAAGTGTTACTTAAAAAGTGTTACCTAATTAAAGTGTTACGTATAAGTGTTGCATATTTGTAAAGTGTTACATAAATGTTACATAAATATTATAATATAAAAAGTGTTACAAACATATGATACAAGAAGTACCTAATATAGAAAGTGTTACAATTTTGATGTTACGATATAAAAAGTGTTACAATTTGATGTTACTATAGGTCACTTTTTTTGTAGTGCAACATCTGACTTAAGCATCGGAGGGCCTACGCCGAGGCTATCTGCTGCCTGGCTTGGGTTTGGTTTTGCAGGTTGATCAGGTCACCAGAAGCTTTCTAAAGGGATACCAGGCCGCATAAAGCATATTTGAGGTTAGCACTCTCTTTTCTTGATGAACCAATCTTTTTGGTCGCATCATGCATATAACATACAATATTTGCACCTACAAAATTTGATACTTTTAACTCATTTTGTTATACTTTTAGTGCCTTTTGTGATACTTTTACATAATTATACTATGCATTACTATTATCTAAATCCGTGATACTTTTTAATAAATTTGTGATACTTTTAAATATATTTGTGATGATTTTATAATAATTTTTTATACTCCTGCATTATACTCCATATAGAAGTATAATATACAATAAGTCTGTGATACTTTTACATAAACGAAACTATGTAATATTATTAACTAAGATTGTGATACTTTTAAATAGATTTGTGATACTTTTATAGTAATTTGTAATACTTTTACAATAATTTTAATATATTTATATGAAAATATCATTAGTTCTTCCTTTCTTGTACATAATTCGGATTCATAGATTCTTGTCGACTTTAAAGAAGCTACGCGATCTTTCCTTGTTTCAAGATCTTCTCGAATCCAACTGTGATCTTGAGATTCCTTATATATTTTTTGTTGTATCCGGATCTTCCAAAATTTAATCATCTTCATTCCAGCTGGACACGTGTACCTACATCTGCAAAATAGGAAACCAACTAATAATCATTTCTTAATTAAACTAATTTAATGTAAAAGGAAATTTTGAATACTAAAACTTCCCTTAATATCTTTTTAACTTTCTGAGTACTTGATACTTAGAATTTCGATGTAGCTTCCAGGAACTATTTCGAATGATGCAAACTCACAATTTCTTACACCCCTTTTCTCACAATTTTAATGTGAGGGTATTTGATTGAGTCTTTATGCATTCAAAAATGGGTAAGAACCATCTTTTCTTAACATATAGACATAAAAGGGTTTCTTTAACTCAAAATGAAAAAAAGTTCACAATCTCAAGTTTCTAATATTTAATGGAATAATTAGAAAATTATTGTAATTATTTAAAAGATTAATATTATTTACACTATTGAACGCATAAAATCAATTAGGGGATACTAATTTGTAGGTGAGTACAAATAGAATCTCATAAATTTCAGTGCTAGCTTAAATCACCTAAATTGGACTTCCTATGGGAAAGTTATGCTTCAATTACCAAAGTGTGGCAATGTTTTTTACTCCAACTCTTCCACGTTCTAAATCCCATTTTCAAGTTTCTTTCCTTCCTTCTTCCACCCTTGTATATCCTTCGGTCCTTTAACTTGGAGTTGCCAATGCTTGTATTTCAAAAGACTCTAAACCTATCATTTAGCTTTTAAAAACACCAAAAGCATAATACTTCTCAAGAATAAAGAAAAGAAAGGAAAACCACATGAAAAAAAAAAACCATACGTGTAGTCTCTAAAATGAAATAAAATATACCCTTAAAAACATAAATTTGCATGAGAACAAAACCACCAAACCTAAACATTGATAGTCCCGACTAATGCATTAAAACATAAACTTTGCCCTATGCAAAATAGATCAGAAATAAAGATATGACAAGGAATAATAACTCAACTCTCAACCAAGAACCAAGTTACCTCACAACCCAGTCTCATGAATCCTCCAAAACCCGAGCGAGTTTCACTGAATTCGTAGACAATGTCATTTATGATCCTCACAATATTAATTTAATATTTCACTCTCCACTCATGTATGAGGACATGTATATGCTTAAATCAATTTATTATGCATTTACCCCATTGGCTGGCCAAGTGTCTTAAGATCTCCACCGTGCATAAGGCACATGCATGCGGTTCGTGAATCAAAGGTCCATATTTAGGTTGTAATGTAGGCTCTTTGGACAAGGTATATAATATAGATAAAGTGAATTATAGAATAAGAATATAAAACCAAAACTAATCAACTTCACCCCAAAATAATACTTGGAACTTGTAAACATAAAATTAACTCGTAAATTTCACATCAACCGTCGAATTACACCAAAGCCTTTATAATATAGGTCAATTCACGCCAAACATAAACTAATTGATTTCCAAGGCCTTTAAAAATATTCACCGTAAACTAAAAACTAACAATTTAAAACTACCAAGGTCTATAGTAATGTAGGCTAGTAACTCGAAACTAAAGATTACAATAAGGAATTTGATTCCTTTTTATTTATATTTTTTGTTTTTTCGTTTTTAATTTTTGAGAAATGAATGAAGAGAGTTTCTAATGTTACTCTCTATTTTCCCAACATACATAAATATAGATTTAGCCATTAAAATTAATCATAACAAAACTATTTTTTCAACATTTAGTAAAATGTCAAATTATAATTGATTAATGAATATTGTTATATTGTTTTATTATATTTTTGTGGATGATACTAATTTATTTATGGTTAAATATGAAATCGTGAGTTCTATATTAATATTCTCTAATGAATATGATAGTACACTGTTTTTTATTTATTTGAAAGTCCAAAATCGGGACTGAAAAGTCCCAAAAATAAACATAGCATAAAAGATGATATATTTGGTCCTGTAAAGTTTGATTTTTGTATAAGTTCTATATTTATATATTTTTTATTAGTCGGATTAATTTAATTAGTATTTTATTTCTTGAAATTATAATTGCACAAAACTGACTTTTAAGGTGAAAGTACATGAACCAAAATTTACGAGACTATATAAATAATTTATTAATTCACTACAACAAAACTGTCAAATTCCAACGGAAAATATCCGTTGGAATTCAACTCAAATTTTCGTTGAAATGCCTAATTCCAACAAAACTCCCAACGGCCATTAGCTCTGCTTCCCAACAAAAATGAGGAAAGACTTGGAGTTTATTCTAAAGATTGACAATTCCAACGAAAATTAACCAATGGAACTTCCATTGGAATCTGTTTTCTGTAGGAATACCGTTGGAATTTGGTGATTCCAACGACAAGTTTTCCAACGACAAATTATATTCCGTTGGAATTAAGCATTCCAACGGAAATTTGTATTGAATTCCAATGGATATTTTCCGTTGGAATTTGACAGTTTTGTTGTAGTGAATATACAAGTATAAAAAACCTAAAATTGATCTAATGGTTGTAAATGCACCCCACTAAGTGGAGAATGGTGCCGTGAAGGCACCGTAGAAGTCCCATATAGTATGAAACAACTTTGTGCATGTAATTATGGGCCGATAGAATATATCAACTACTTAGAAACCAAGATTTCAACTCTGTATTTAGGACCAAAATTGCAATTAAACTTTAAAAAAAAGAAAAGAAATAAATAAAAACACACACCCCATATTGCATAAGCCATTAATAAATGTCTCTCCAGAACCGTACACACAGACCTTCCATACATAAATATAGATTTACCTAATGACATTCTACTTTGTTCAGCCCACATAAACAATTCATTATCATCATAATTTAAACATTAAAACAAAGAGTATAAACTAAAAAAGACTACCAGGACCGATATGTCAATTACAAGATTCTAAAATCTCTTCAAGATGTCGATGAGATTAAGAATCGTAATTGGTGTAATTACATGATTCAAAAGCTAGTTTCAGCAACAGATGACTGGAAGAAAAGCAAAATCTGAAAGCAAATATTTTACAGGCCCTCCGACTTTTCTGTTGGTAAGAATAATTAAATTCATATTGTATAATGAGATATTCTCAAAATAAACCATAACATTTTGGTTTTTATGCAGCTATGTTACCTTGACAGGATGGAGTTCAAGGTAAGAAGAGCGGAGCCACGCATGTTCCCAATTTGTTCAAATTGGGAATCAATTGAAGTGGGTAAAAGAGTGGAGATGGAGAAAAGGCCGGAGGATTTGGGAAAGGCAAGGCTGTAGAGCGATTGCCCAAGGAAGAAAACGATCAAACTCTGGTATAAATCTTATATATATATATATATATATATATATAGAATCACATATATCTATCACATAACGTCACAAATAATTGTCGTATATCATATCATCATGAAAAATTAAAGACCAAAAAAAATAAACCCTAAACCTTGAAAATTTGTCATATATCAACACAATTAAAAGGCATATATCATCACATAGTACAGGAAATTAACAGGATTATATCATCACATAGTACAAGAATAAATATATCATTAATTAAAAAGCAAAAATCTAAACCCTAAAAATGGAAAGAATAAATCTACAAACAATATTTAATGCATAATGCTTAGTAATTATATTTAATTTTTATATTCATTTTTTATTTATTGAAGGACTGTGAAACTCTCAATGAAGAAGGAACAAAAAAACTGACGGTCGTTTTGGAGAAGATGACGGATGATGTGGTTGAGTTTAGAGAAGTTATGGATGAAATAGGGAAAGCAGAATCAACAGTTGATATTCTGAAGAAACCCTATGATATGTTGTTGAGCTCTAAACATGAAGAAAGAGCAAGAACCGACCAAACCACAAAGAACCCATGAAACACCAACCCCAAAACCATCAAGCCAAAATTCACCAATCCAGAAATCTAATGACATCTGTGATGATGACTTGTTTGATAAACCAGAAGTGGCAAAAGAGATTTTTGCCTTTTGGGATGCATGTTCTGAACCTAATCTGGTGCCGAATAGCAACATGGTGAAGAGAAAGATGCCGAAGGGAATATCGCCACCCACATTCTCTTTAGGATTAGAAGAGATAGAAACAATTGGAGATGATTGTGGCGGAGTTAATGTTAAAGGTGGGGATGATGAAGAGACTATAGTGTGTGAGTCTACTTTTGTTGAAATGAGAAAGAGAACAGTGATGATGATGGGAAGCTGACACCGATCGGAGAAGCAGATTTCAAAAGGTATTCACTGTATCCTTTTTTTAAAATAATTTATTACTTTTTAAAACTTAAATATGTAACTAAATTTATTTCTTATTACATTCTGTGAAAAACAGCCTATTTGAGAAGTCGGAGGATGACCTTGTCGATGTACTGAAAAGAAGGAACCCAACAAGAAAATTCAGAAATATCCCATTGAAGTTAAGATCCCCTTTTTGGACAACTAACAGGACACGGCTGAATGATCTTGTTACAACGAAGGAAAAAGTTATTTCTGAATATGCCTTCCTAGAAACCACTAAAGAAACGCAAAAGTAAGAAAATCTTTATTTTGAGGGAATTTGATTATTATATATATGTGACGATATGTGCATGTTTTATGCAATAAAATGTATGCAAGTCCTGTGTGATGATATATGAATTTGCTTTTTTTGCTTTTTTTTTATTATGTTCTTCTTCTTCTATTTATTGATCGAATACACGTGATAATTTTATCTCAATGGATCTTGTTTGTCTGATCATCAAGAAACTGTTTGAAGGGATTGGATTCAGTGCAACAAAAAAAAAAATATTTCAGCACTCTTTCAGCAGATCAGTGGGTCATCCAAAACCTTGTTGATATTTGGTGCCTGAAAATGAATTTGGATAATATGAGGAGAGCACCTGGAGAACCAAAGCTGGTGTTTTTCACGACACTGGTACATGTAAGAAAAATTTATGCAGGATCAATTTATTTATCGTTCAATCCAGTTTTGTTGACAAAAATAAACTTTAATTAAATGGAAATTCTGTAGGATCAATTGGAAATGAACATGACTGATGACGAGATTGGTGAGAAAAAGTTCAATAATGTGATTGATTGTGAGCTGGCCACATTACACGGCCTCAGTATTGATGATGCAGATTTGGTAATTACACATTTATGAGTATATTTACAAATTATTTATTACATATACATAATTATATATTATAATCACATGTAAATGAACATGGAGAAAAAATATTTTTTCCTGTGTTGAAAGATAGGCATTACTGGATTGTGTGCATCAATTTCATAAAGAGCACCATCGATATACTCGATAACAGGCCGCTTGCAAAATACAGCAAAATTAACAAGCACTACGACAATGCTCCAAAGAATATTATAATTACTTCATTGCATACTGATTACAAATTCATCTCATAATATTTACATATATATATATATATATATTATATGTAATACACAATACAATACTCCAAAGAAAAATATTGTTTCATCACACAAATACTGATACATATCATCACACTTTACTTCCACATATCATTAGCAAAAAAGCAAACCCTAAAACCTAAACGTGTTTTAGATATCATCACATAATACTGGCATATACCATCACATACTTCAGCTACATATCATCACATAATAAGTCCAAATATCATCACATATTGCTGACAATGCTCCAAAGAATATTGCAAGTACTTCATTGTATTGTGTATTACTTTTGTAATAATTATATCAAATTGTTACACGTGACAGCGTTCTTCAACTATTTAGAGCTTCATGATCTTAATACAAAGTTCAAACTTGTTAACTTTCCGCAAACAATGATTAAAATGCCATGGAGATCATAAAAAAACTATGATGATTGTGCAATCTACTGCATGAGGTATTTAGAAACCTATAAGGGAGATCTGGCTGGATGGAAGACTGGTTTTGAAAAAGATAAAGTAAGTAGATTACAGTAAATTTACCTGTATATATTTTTTTTCCTTCCATGTGTTTGAATATATTTATTTTAATTTTTTTTTATAGGATAAGGATTTGTTGAACACCCTAAGGGCAAAGTACTGCCGCACAATGATCATGATGGAGGAGAATGAAAAGAAGGAACAAATACTAAAAGATGCAAGACGTTTTGTTTGTCGTCATTAGATTTTTTCGAGTTCTGGTTTATTGTTGGAATTGAATTATTTTGATGTAAAACATGGTGCTAGATGTTTGATGTAGGGAACTGATATTCTTAGACAATCACTAAAAAGGTGAAAACTTAGAAAAATAATCTAATGCACATCTTCATCGGTGTGTTGTTGAGATATTAAATGATGATCATAACTTCTGATGCTGCAAAACTTTTCGTATTGGTATTGGTCTTTCGTATTGGTTTTTAATGATATTAGTTCTCATAGCATGATTAATCACAAATTATCATCACAGATCATCACAAATAACTGAAACATATCCTCACATATAATATAAATATATCATCACAAATACCGATCATATTTATTATATTTCTATATTGGTTCTATATCCTAATAATTGGCAAAGTGAACTCTATCATGTTTCAATATTGTTTTATACCACTAATAATGAATATACTAGGTAATACAAGAAAAGGATGCTAAAAATAAATTCTAACAAGAATATAATAGATATCATTACATTTAAACGAAGGCATATCATGGAATATAATATTCACATATCATTACATATAACTTTGAAATATCAGTACACAAAATGTAAAACTAACACATCCACAACCCACCAGTTAAAATAAAATTTTTTAAAAAATTAAGTTTGATAAATAAAAATTACCTATCTCTCTATTCTGTCATATATCGAAAAAACACTAACTATCAATTGACTTTAAACTAAAAGAATTACAACTCAAAAGAATGTAGTAATGGTGGAAGCTTTGAACTCGTATTCGAACTAACAACTATGAAATCCGAACTCGATGTTGGACCAACACTCGGATGCACAATATAACATTCTCCGGAAAATGTAGCAATACCATCCTAAAAAAAGAAAAATTACACAATTAAAAAACATGCTTATGTAACAAGAATTTCCAAAACAAAATCTTTAATTTACAGAAAATAAATTACAGAAAAGTGAAGAAAAATACCTGTAAACCTTCTACGGCCTTCTTAGTTTGTGACTCGACAATTTGTACTCGGTTTCTTTTCCCTTTTTCTTGGTTACACTTCTTCTCAAGTACACTCTTCTCCCTCTTGTTCCGCTTACCTTTCTCACGTCTACTTTGAGGATTTTGAACAACTCCACTCAACAGAGGATTAATGCAATCATCAAAATAAATGGGGCCGACTTCACGTATAACACTACATTTAGCAATTTCAAAAGCTTCTTCACACTTCAAACGAGCTCTAGTATTATCTTCACTTGCTAAAATCAGCTTCTGAAACTTTCTATTCATTTGAATCCTCCATAATGAGTCCGCCATAGATTTTTTCAAGGAATCAACGACAGGAATATCATCTAAAACCCGCTCACTAACAATATCCTTAAGCCACCTTTTCGTAAGATATCTCTCGGAAATAGCACACACACAATGTATATTTATTATACGCAAACAATGACAGCACAAAATACCCACCTCAAAAAACAACTTACACGTGCAAGATATTGACAAATCTTCAACATTGAAAATTACAGCATGTTTTATCACATCCCTACTCTCAACCCACACATGATATGTCATAATAGACCCTTCTATAGAAAATAAGGATTGATGATATGCAGCACCTTTCATAAACTGATCTTCAAATAAAGAGAAAGCTTTAATTATATACACATCTCTAGCATGTAAAACTAACTTAACATCGTTTAAGGTCATAGATGGTGTACCTAGCATGCAACGTACATCTTCACCATTCTCTTTACTCCTCCACTCAGACACAACTCCGATTAACATGTTGTAGAAATCACAAAGCCCATCCGTCTTTGATAATTTCCTTGTAAGCGCATGATTTGTGCTCTCACTTCTTTGAGAAGATAAAATGCCACCTGAAAACTAATCCTTGTTAAACGCAGGACACAATTTTGCTCTTATATCATAAAGCCTTAGTAACCAAGAATTATCATGATATCCATAATGTGTAACCATCCTGAAAAACGTAGAAAATCACGCATTACTGACACATATCATCATACACAACTGACACATATCATCACACTTTACACCAAAAATATCATTAGCAAAAAAGCCAACCCTAAAAACCTGAATGTGTTTCAGATATCATCACACATTACTGACACACTTCATCACACAACACTGATGCATATCATCACACTTTACTTCCACATATCATTAGAAAAAAAAGCAAAACTCTAAACCCAGATTGTATTTCAGATATCATCATAAATTACTCACACATATACATATCATCACACATCGCTGACACTTATCATCACTTATCACTGACACATATCATCACACACGTTACTTCCGCATATCATTAGCAAAAAGCAAACCATAAAACCTGAATTTATTTTAGCATATTGCTGTAATATATCATCACATATTTCAGCTACATATCATCACATAATAAGTCCAAATATCATCACATATTGCTGTAATATATTATCAACAAAAATTAACACATAAATTTAAGCATAAAAAAATTACTTACTTTTCCCAGTAGAACTAGAATTCAACTTCTGTTTCCACATACTTGAGCAAATAGTTGAAAAGGTCTATAAAACCTTTTTGACTTCTTAGCGACCTGATGTTTGTCTTTGAGTTTTCCCCAATATGCCATACATAGAGTCGATGTCGTGACATTAGGAAAATCTTGGAAATAGCAGCAGTCATGGCAGCAGATTGGTCGGTCATAATTGTAGTAGGGTGCTTACCGCCCATGGATCTCAAAAAAGCGCCAAACAACAACTCAAATGACTTGATTCTCTCATTCATTAAAAACCCGCACCCAAACATCACATTCTTACCATGATAGTTTATACCGACAAATGGACCACAAATCATATCATATTTGTTAGTGCGATACGTAGTATCATGCACCAACAAATCACCAAATAATTCGTAATCCTGCCCCGTACGACCATCTCTCCAAAAAAAACTACACAGCCTAAACTCACTATCCACCTCAAAATCGAAGAAAAAGTCCTTCTCGTTAACTTGCCTATTTTTAAAATTTTGAATTAATGTGTTGGAATCAGTACTGGTTTTTCAAAACCCGTACACCATCGGTCACACCAACACCACTTTTTTTTAACTCTTTAAGGTAAGCAAGTTGAGTCGGACAAATTTGCCTATGAGATGGAAGAAGATGACTAGAAGTAGGTGGACATAATATATGGTTTTGCTCATTTTTATGTGTAGTAACAACCCACAAACCACTACGATCAACATCAAAACGAATAAAAGAAGGACAACATGTTCTAACCTCTAATTTCGCATAAGACCTACCTTTTTTGGAAACTTGTTTCTGACCAGCCTTAGAACAAAGAAACATTTTCATCGAAAGTGAGCCATCAACCCTCTTCCTATCTTTCCCCTTCCTAATTCTAAACCCAACCCTATACGCATGATCATTGTATAAATTATAAGGCTCATCAAGGGAATTTACTATAATTCCAACCAAGTCATCATCCCGCATTGCTCTCTCAAGTGATTGACTGTCACCAAAAATAGAATTCACGACATAAAATAAAAATAAAACAAACCAGAAATATGTGATTAATACAAATATTATTCACATATTAATACAACATATCATCACATATTAATAAGACATATCATAATATATTACATGCAAATATCATCACTTTTAAAAACCACATAGTACAGATTATTACTCGTATATCATCACATACATATTTTGCATATCATCACATCTAACTACACATATCATCACATTATGCTTTCACATATCATCATATATTACTTTGATATATCATCAATAATATTATTGCTCATATATCATAACATACAGATTTCACATATCATCACATCTAACTACACATATCATCACATTCTACTTCCACATAGCATCCTATATTGTTTCCATATACCATCACATATTATTGCTCAAAATATCATTAAATACAGTCTCACATATTTTTGCTCGCATATCATATTATCAAATACAGGCTCACATATCGTCACATACAGACTCACATATCAACACATATTCCCTTCCATGAATCGTAAAATGAGAAATTATAAACCTGTAATAGAACTATTTTCATGAGTGCTCGAACTCGCACCAGAAACTTGAATATTTGCAGGAGAGACACAAGTCGAAAAAGTTGCAACAACAAAAATAGAAATAGCATAAACCTAATTGAATACAAAAATAAATCAACTTCAAAAAATAACTTACTATCGAACCGATTCACGTCCATTGGAACCTCTAACAGATAAATGTGCATTGGAATTGAAAAAGGTTTTGTTTGGTGGAGATGGAACAGAGATTGTTTCGGCGATAATTTGAAGTTGATTGATGAAAATCGAAGAAAAATTCGACAGGGACAGGCTGTTAAAATCGATGGGCGGAATCGTCAGTGTTGTTAAAATCAATGAAAATCGCCGTTATTGTTAAATTCGAAAGGGATCGGCGGTGATCGATTATTCTTCATATGAAATCGCTCGAGATTTCGGCGATGGAGTTGTATGTGAAGCACGTGTGGTTAGAAAGGAATACCGAAAAATAAGCTGAAAAGCGCGTGGAATTGTGGAGATTCATTTTATATGTGAAAAATGGGTGCACCTTGGAAGATGCGTTTCTCAAAGTGCTTCTCTAAGGGTCCATCTAATAAATTGCCCAAATAATATCCAAGTAAAAAAGGATAATTAGTTTTTTACTTTTTTTTTCCCGAAATGTGGAATCCATTTAAAAGAAATAAAAAATAATAATAATAACTCCAAAGCATTAAGAATTTTTATAAAATTACCGGTTTTGGCGCGGGTCGGCAACAGTTTTCCACGCGGACCAATATACCAATTCCGATGCTTCCCGTTTTTTATTTGTTATTTTCCTCCTCTTCTTCGTCTCCCTATAGCGTAAAACCCAAAACAGAGCTGAAATCTTCCATTAATGGCCTCCCAAGACCAACCTAACAGTAATCGGACCCCAATGTACCCCCAAGTGATGGACGAAACAGCCCCTACCCTTCACCACTCTTCCTCTTCGTCCCTCTACCCCACCATCGACATGAAAGACCTGTTGGAGAACCTCTTCCTCGATCCAAATGACGAGACTGCCCCTAGAACCCAGCCTTATCCTCCTCCATCCGCCCCTCCCGAGTCCATCGAGGAGTCTCTCATCACAGTGCCCGGCGCCATTCTCCACCTCATCGACAAGCACTACTCCGTGGAGCTCGCCACTGGAGATCTCCAAATCGTCCGCCTCCGCCAGGGTGATAATACCGTCGCGGTGTTTGCCTCCGTCTCGGATGACATACAGTGGCCTTTAACCAAAGACCTTGCCGCCGTCAGGCTGGACTATTCCCATTACTTCTTTTCCTTCCGACCCCCGTGCGAAACCCAGGATTCGGACTCATCCAGTGACGAGGATGAGGAAAATGTCAAGAAGAAGAAGAAGAGGGGAAAGAATAAGAAGGCCGGAGAAGAAAATGAAGTGTTGAGTTATGGATTGACGATAGTGTCAAAGGGGCTGGAGGTTTTGCTCAAGGATTTGGATATGATTCTAGAAACTTACAGTAACTTCTCAGTGCAGAAGGTGGAGGAGAAGGGGGCAGTGGTGGCGGCAGCAGGAGAAGCAGCAAGAGAGATCAGTGCAGGGGAATTGAAATCGGACAAGAAGAAGAAGGATGAGGTTGAGGGGAAGTGTGCGGCATACTGGACTACTCTGGCACCAAATGTGGAGGAGTATAGTGGGACTGCAGCAAGGCTGATTGCAACAGGGTCAGGCCAGCTGGTTAAGGGAATACTGTGGTGCGGAGATGTCACTGTCGATAGATTGAAGTGGGGAAATGAGGTTTTGAAGAAGAGGATGGCCCCCGCACCCGGCGATAGCTCTGAAATCGATCCTAGTACTCTGAGGAGGATCAAAAGGTTTCCTCTATATTTTTCTTCATTGTTGATTGCTGGTGGTAATTGCTTTCTTAATTTGGAGTATATGAATAATCAAATCCCAAAGTAAATGTCACATAGCCAAAACACACACACAAACAAATTATATATTTAAAAGGAGCCTCTATAAAATATAAAATTAAATCATTATGAAAACCCTATAAATGGAAATTAGGAATCTGCAGTCTGTTAGTATTGAGCAAACCTTTAATATTCAAAGGGCATCTTGTCGCAGCATATAATATATTGCTCCCTTCTATATCTATATCTATATATATGTATGTGTGTGTTTGTGTGTATGTGTGTGTGTAATATTAAAAGCACTGTCTAAGTAAAAGATGAGCTTGAGTAATCTCACTTTGTAAGTGCTCTCTACCGCTAACATTTAGATGCAACAGATGTGTAAGAGCTATTGAATCTGTTTCAATCCTGATAATTAAGATATTCCCCGGCTTACTTATTTGAAGCCTCAAGTTCAGCTTCCATATTATTATTGTTTCCAAAGATAGATGTATGTTTATTAATGGCTATGGCTGATCTAAATGATGTGTATGACGTAAGCATATGGTGTTTTCTAAATCAGCTATAGTTGTAATGATATATTTGATTCACAGTGGTTGGTGGGTTGTTCTCTGCAGGGTTAAGAGGGTGACTAAGATGTCTGAGAAAGTAGCAAATGGGGTACTTTCAGGAGTTGTGAAGGTCTCTGGATTCTTTACTGGTTCAGTTGCAAACTCTAAAGTAGGAAAGAAGTTCTTTGGCCTCTTGCCAGGGGAAATCGTCCTTGCTTCTTTGGATGGATTTAGTATGTCAAACATCCTTATCTCTATACGTGTGCATGTTTTGGAGGGGAGGACGAGAGGATAATGGCCGAAAAAATCACACACCATCTAAATTAGGGAACAAAAAATGAAAATTATATCAATAAGCTGAACTAATACTTTAATCATATGTTCATTTTGATCGTAAATAATTGATCTTTCGAAGTCTATCTATAGTCTATGGATGAGTAGAGAGAAAGAAAGAGAAATTTATGACAATGGTAGAATTTAACATGGAACTGTAATGGGGCTAAGTAGCTATTCCTCATGACAAGTGAGTAAGAACATTGCAGATCTATAGCTTAATAGCTATACAGAGCTGTAAGATGAATAACACACCCAGAATATGATCAGGTTGTTGAAAGCCTTGGAATAACCTAGAGATGGTTGACTAATGGATGGGGTCTGTTATTCACACATGCATACATCTTTTGATAAGTATCATTTGTTTAGCTGATTCCGATATTGAACTCGTAAGCTGAGTGAAGTTGTGTTGTTTGATTAAAATGTAGCCCGGTTGCTGCATTTTTCGATTAGGCAAGAAAAAAAATGCAGCCATGAGGTCCAGCCTGACCCAAATGCTTTTATCTGGTAACAGGTCGAATCTGCGATGCTGTTGAAATAGCCGGAAAGAATGTTATGTCGACTTCTTCTACCGTGACAACTGGACTTGTCTCCCACAGGTATACTGAATCTCGATTGCATCCACTTAGTGGTATAAAGCTAAGCTGATTTTGTTTTTTGTGTCTCGTTTTTAAGGTATGGTGAAGAGGCAGGTAAGGCAACAAGTGAAGGACTTGATGCTGCAGGGCATGCTGTAGGAACTGCATGGGCTGTATTTAAGATCAGGAAGGCATTCAATCCACAAAGTGTATTAAAGCCCAGCGCGTTGGCCAAGTCAGCTGCAGCTGAAATGAGGGCGAAAGGTTCCAAGTAACTGATGATGAGTTCTTAAATTGGTTTTGAATTCCAAACTACTTCTGCAAATTTAAGGAATAGATGAAAATTTTTACCCATAAAATAGGAAATTATTTTTTATGCTATGCGTATTCTACTACGTATTATTATACATTTCCTTTGCCCTTTTTTTTTTTAAATATTGTGAGCCTCTATTCATTGTCATCAATCTCATTATATGTTTGTTGTATATTGGAGTATCTGCAATCAGAAATTCTATGGCTGATCCACCATGTCAATTTTCCCATTTATAAAAGGTTAACAGGTCTTGCACGGTTGGTTGCTTGACCTCTTAGAATGAAATATTTGTTTGTGTGCTTTTATGACACATGGTCCTGCTTAAGTTCTTTCAACGCCAACATTATCCTGCCAGCACCCAAGGGAATAGTGATTATTGAACTTTATGAAGGAGGAACGAAGTTTCTGAAGCCCTGAAGCCAGATAATGGGCCGAGTTATGTGTCGCGGTTCTCTTATGTTAGGACACACAAGAAGCTGCCTGGGTGATCTCTTATGTGTTGGTTTCTTGCGAAATTACTGGAAAGGCTTGGCAACGGGTTTCGGCGACGCAGATCACACTGCCAACGACTATTTTTGGTTCCGAACTTAAAAAGAAACTATCGATTATTTTTCAATTTTATGATCGGCTTGTGACCATTTATTTATTTATTAAGCTGGTTCTTTATGTACGGTTTACTTTCTTTTTGCTGATTTTGCTAGGGGGTTTTATTTCCTCTACAAAGGTTTCTCCATTAGGGTGGGTCTATTTTGAGAGATTTTCATGTTGCCCTCGTAGTTTCTTTAGCCAGTCAACCGGCGACACGATCTTCGTTTGTACCTTCTTTTGTTTCTCCTTTTTAATTATTTCCAATTTATTTTTAAAAATAAGGGCCGACCAAGGTACAAATCCATCTATCTATAAGGTTACTCGAGATCGATGTACCAAAATAATTTATATCGACCTTCTTCCAATATCTCAATGTTCGTGAGTATTATGACATGTTTAGCCAAAACAAGAATTCCATTACATATCCAGAATATTCAACTCAAACTATTGTATAGTGTGTTTGGAATTTATGCAATATGATGAAAGAAAAACGCGATTAAATTAACAAAAAATACACGAAATTATTAACCCAATTTGTAAAAGAGAGATTCTGACTGCGTCTGAGGGCGCTTTGAGAGAATCACAATTACATTAACGGACTATTTATAACAAGAAAATCCTAGTTATAATTTGACGCAAACTCCATAAAACCTTAGTTGGATCGTTGTGGACGGGGGCAAATACGTCCATTTCTATTGACCCCACCAAGAGGCGAGATAACAAACCAACTGGCTTGGTGTTGCATATAACTTTGTCTTCTTATGTAGGAGGCTAGGAATTGAAAAGATGAAGAGGCACGTGTGTGCATACTCCACTGAGCATTGTTTACTCTTGGGCCTTGACATTATTTTCTAAGGTCTATTATATGGGAGAGGTGTGTTTGAGAAGCTACACCCCTATAGTGACCCGAGGATGTTGGCTATGACTCGTGAGGGATGTTGGCACTCGACAAGACTTGTCATGGAAGTGGCTCACGAGTCGGCCCATGTGTCCAACCTGACCCGGGTTGGTATGACCTGGTTCGCTAGCAGGCATGGTGCGTTGCGGGCGGGACAAAGTTGGGCGTTGTGAGTGCTTGTCGGATGTCGGCTTCGGTTGATAGCCTAAGGCATGTGGGCACTCGTGAGCATTGTACAAGTGTGGGTTAAAAGTTGCGAGCATGGATCGAAGAAAAGCACAAGGGGTACTGCCTTGCGCATAAGTGCGTCGGTCCCGATCATTATTTGTGAGGATGACTAGGTTTACTGGCGAAAGTGTTCGGACATGTGCAGACATTGTCGGCTGCACTCGGCCATCGGCTAAAGGATGCAGGGAAAGGGGTCAACTTCGCGCGTACGCGGTCAAGACTTGATAGGATGATTGTGGGAACTAGAGGAACTTTGTTAGTCGCATTGCACAAGGGTTCGGTGGCATGCTAATCATTGCAGCATCAAGAGGCAATCGGAAGGTGCGAGACATGGCCAAAACCTAGCACCCGAGGTGGTCCGAGAAAATCGGAGGCAGTTATTATATTGACAGCGGGGTAAGACTTGGTCAAAATACAAACGGGGGAAACAAGCGTGTGAGCTGACGCGCCCAGTAGCTTGTTTGACGAGTTCTTGACTATTAGCAGAGTCGGCTGAAGGCAGTCTCCCAACTAAGGCAAATGGTGTGGCAGCGTTGCCCTAGCAGTTAAGTTTTAAACACATAACCTTTGTTAGATTTAAGAATTAGAGCAGCCAATTTTAGCGTGATTCTAGGCAGTTCGCAGATAATACAACAAGGTTGGGGACTCATCCCTGTAATTGTGTGTGTGAATTACTTGATTTGAATTACAATTCCGTTGCATACTCTTTAAAGCTCGTTGAGCATTGAAGGATTTTATCGATGCGGAATATGAATTTGATAGAAGAAATCAATAAGCAATTAGACAAAAAATAGGAATAGACACGATTTACCCCGATTCACCTCAATTTGAGGCTACGTCATGCAAAAGGAATTCACTATATTATTATGTCTTTTTTTCACACACAAACTCGTTACAATGATATCACTATAAATAGGCTACCATACGAGTATAATAATATTGGGCCTAAACCTAGGCCATTCCCATAATCCCTTTTAACCCACACCAGACGGGCCAACATAGAGCGGAGCCCTCGCCCGCTGACCGGGCAGCGGGACCTCCGACTCGGGGGCGCTGCCCCCAAACCGGTTCATACCTCGATTCCCCTAAGCTCACGTGGGAATCCCCGATGTGAGAAACAAGGTTCCTCGAAATATTTACCAACTCCAACAATCTCACACTTGGTGGATATATCGAGCAAATGAGAGCCTCCCCGATGTCAACCGTTGTCAAACTAATCGCGGCAGAACAGCATTCAAACTTCGTACTTGAGACAGTTTTAGTAAGAAAGTCTGAACTATTCTTCACCGTGTCAACCTTGTAAGCTGAATCACTTTCTTCTCCACCTTCTCTCGAATGAAGTGATACTGAATGTCGACGTGCTTTGTTCTTGAGTACGCTGGATTCTTAGCTAAATAAATAGCTCCTTGATTATCACATCTCACCTCCGTGGCTCCTAGCTCAAATCCAAGCTCCAAACACAAACGACGTAACCATATGGTTTCTTTTCCAGCATGAGTAAGAGCCATATATTCAGCTTCCGTTGAAGAGAGTGCTACCACGCTTTGTCTCTTACTCATCCAACTCACCGCACCTCCAAATAGTGTGAAAACATATCCGCTAGTGGATCGCCTACTATCTATATCCCCACCCCAATCAGCGTCTACATGGCCTACGATATCAAGACTTTTTCCAACCTCTGCTCCTTCAAAATACAAAGACAAATTTGAAGTTCCACGAAGATACCTGAAAACTCTCTTGATCGCAGTACAATGCTCTTTACCCGGATTAGACATATATCTACTCAGGACTCCCACTGCATGAGCTATATCTGGACGCGTACATACCATAGCGTACATTAAACTACCAACTGCACTTGCGTATGGCACTCGAGTCATCTCCTCAGCTTCCTTATCTGTTTTTGGACACTGTTTCCTCATCTATTTTTGGAACCCCCGCCCGCTAACCGGGCAGCGGGACCCCGACTCGGGGGCGCTGCCCCCAAACCGGTTCATACCTCGATTCCCCTAAGTTTACGTGGGCATCCCCGATGTGAGAAACAATGTTCCTCGAAATATTTA
>BMAC01003076.1:5026-19414 GCA_014905375.1 Phtheirospermum japonicum
GGTTCTCATTCCAATGATAGTAAGAATATATCCCCATCAATCATGGGATCATAAATCATACAAGGCACGCACCAAAAAAACTCAAACACAAATCATAAGAATTTAAGCTCATCAATATTCATGAGCAAAAGGTGTCAATTAAAGTCTTTATGAAAAATCATAAGACAAAAAACTCAAACACACCAAATCATATTCCCATGGTGATCACATAATTCAAATCAAAAGGTAAGCTCTAGAAAAATATATAAAAAAACTTAAGACTCAAAATAAAATCCCCAAAATTAAAAACATAATATTAAGAACCTCTAAGTTATCTTCAAACTCCAAGTTGAATCCTTCAAAAAGATGATCGATGATGATAATAATTATTTTGGATGCAAATAACAAGCCAAAACTATGTATATATGTATTTTAGAAACTCCTTGGGGAAATAGAAAGATAAGAGGTTTAGAGAAAATATGATTTATAATTAAAAATGCAGCTTCCTTTTAAGAACCAGCGGACGACACCCGACCAACACCCAACCTCCAGGTCGGGTGCCTGCTCGGGTGCACCTCCTAGTTAAATTGAAATTAAATCCACCTGACCTACACTCGACCAGTTGCTCAGGTGAGACCCCAGGTCTGCATAGAAAAAGTTCTTTCCAGTTTCACCCGACATTGCACTCGACCTCTTCAAAATATCCTCTTACATCAATAAGATTACAAAATTAGAATATTGGAAATAGGAGAGTTAGAGTTATATACAAGCAGTGCTTTTATTATACAATCACAGTGATTTGTTGATATTTTAGTTACATATAGCAGCATTGCTTTTATTATACAATTCTAATACTTTTAATCAAATAAGGAAATATACAAAAAATCTGATCCATCCATTTAATTAGATCTAAGGCCCATAATTGACCCTAGGTTCACATATAAGGGACATGGTTCTCATTTGAACCTAATCATATATATATAATATATATATATATATATATATATATATATATATATATATATATATATATATGATTAACATTCCCTTTTTCCACAATATGCTTTGCCAATATGTATAAAAAGATATTATTACGAATAAAAACCCGATTGTATTGCAAGAGAATGGTCAGACCACAGCCACAAGTTGGCTTGTCGGTCACCATATTCTAACAGTATATATATATAGTATTAGGTTCAAATGAGAACCATGTCCTTATATGTGAACCTAGGGTCAATTATGGGCCTTAGATCTAATTAAATGGATGGATCAGATTTTTTGTATATTTCCTTATTTGATTAAAAGTATTAGAATTGTATAATAAAAGCAATGCTGCTATATGTAACTAAAATATCAACAAATCACTGTGATTGTATAATAAAAGCACTGCTTGTATATAACTCTAACTCTCCTATTTCCAATATTCTAATTTTGTAATCTTATTGATGTAAGAGGATATTTTGAAGAGGTCGAGTGCAATGTCGGGTGAAACTGGAAAGAACTTTTTCTATGCAGACCTGGGGTCTCACCTGAGCAACTGGTCGAGTGTAGGTCAGGTGGATTTAATTTCAATTTAACTAGGAGGTGCACCCGAGCAGGCACCCGACCTGGAGGTTGGGTGTTGGTCGGGTGTCGTCCGCTGGTTCTTAAAAGGAAGCTGCATTTTTAATTATAAATCATATTTTCTCTAAACCTCTTATCTTTCTATTTCCCCAAGGAGTTTCTAAAATACATATATACATAGTTTGGCTTGTTATTTGCATCCAAAATAATTATTATCATCATCGATCATCTTTTTGAAGGATTCAACTTGGAGTTTGAAGATAACTTAGAGGTTCTTAATATTATGTTTTTAATTTTGGGGATTTTATTTTGAGTCTTAAGTTTTTTTATATATTTTTCTAGAGCTTACCTTTTGATTTGAATTATGTGATCACCATGGGAATATGATTTGGTGTGTTTGAGTTTTTTGTCTTATGATTTTTCATAAAGACTTTAATTGACACCTTTTGCTCATGAATATTGATGAGCTTAAATTCTTATGATTTGTGTTTGAGTTTTTTTGGTGCGTGCCTTGTATGATTTATGATCCCATGATTGATGGGGATATATTCTTACTATCATTGGAATGAGAACCCGTTCATATGGCTTCACAAGAAAAAAAGGGGTTGTTGCCAAGAGAAGATGAATCGTATTGACCTCGAATGAAGGGGTCGAGAGCCCGAGTTGGCACCAAAGGCGCCGAACTAACTCTTATTTCAATATTCTATGTGTTTTCTTCCTTTCTCATATAATATTGTTTAAGTTTTCTGGTGAGGGTGTCAGTGAAGTTAGAAAACATACCTTATCTTGCATTCATATAGTTGCATGTTAGGATTTTAATTGTTTTAACATGTTTATTGTTTTATTTAATATTTTTAGTTTTTATAGACTCAATCAAATCTTGTGGAAATATTATAATGAAAGGACCAATTCAAGGAACTATTATGTTTACTTGATGTGAAGATTGGAGAGCGTAGCAATCCAATCGAGTATTGATAACAAATATCATTGAACTTATGGATCCTTTGGAGTTTTCGATTGTCATGTTCACCTGACATAACTTATGAGTTCATAACCAAATGAAAAAAATATTTTAAAAGTTATGTTCTATTTTATGGTTCATTCATTATGTGTAGTTCGCTAGAACTTGTATTGGGTCTTGATCGAGGCCTTAATGTGTGTGACTTGTGAAAAGAAATGAGGCAATTTTGTTAGTCTTCCAAGTCTTATCAAATAAATACATTTATAACTAAAATTCTCTCTAGTTAACCTATTTAATCTTTTAAGCATATTGTTTGTTCAACACATATAATTAACAATGGGTTTGTCTTGATTATCTTACACCCTCGAGATTTGGTAATATATTTCTTATATTTTGATGGAGTGATTATGCTGGTAGAATAAAGTAGAGTGATATTTGGGAGAACTGGTGTTTGAGTTTTGATACATTTTAAGTAAAAGAGAGTCTAACTTAATGATTGTCTATCAAATATAAAAAGAAAAAAAAGAACAAAAAAAATTGACAAAAGAAGAAAAGAGAGAGAAAACAAAAAAAATAAAATAAAATAGTATTTATAAATTTTATTTATTTTAGTTTATTAGATTGATTGGCCTACATTATAAAGGCCTTAACATTTGTGTTGATGTGAAACTTATGAGTTAATTTTATGTTTGGAGCTTCAAGTGTTATTTTGACAGTGATGTTCGATTTCATAGGTTTTTGTTCTTATATGTTTAGTATGACATCACTTTATCCATATTTTTCTACCTTGTCCATAGAGCCTACATTACAACTTAATAAAGACCTTTGATTTACAAATCACGTGCAGTGCCTTGAAATAGTGGAGATTGGAGAAGCTTGGCAATCCTACGGGTAAGCGCATATTGAATTGATTTAAGCATAATACGTCCTTATACACGAGTGACGAGTGAGTTGATACATCTATATGTGAGGATTGTGAATTAAATTGTCTATGAATTTGGTGAGACTCGTTCAGATTATGGAGGATTAAGGCTCGTATGCTAGGTAATTAGTTTTTGGTTGAAAGCTAAATGATTTTTCCTCGGTGTATCTTGATATTTAATCTCTTTTGCTTGGAGTTAATTTTAGGTTTAAAGTGCATTGGTCAAGATTACCAATATTTAAGTTTTGAGTCATGTTGCATGCAAACTATGTATTTTAATGTTATATTTTATAACATTTGAAGAAACAACGCATGCTTTTCATATGAGTTTCTTTATATCATGGATTTCTTGGAAAATATTACATTTTTCTCGTTTTTGTTGTTTTTCTTAGTAAGATGATAGTTTTTTTTAACCTTTATGGAATGAGAGCGTTGGTGAACCTAAATGATGCACGAGGAGGAAAGAAATAAGAAATGGAGTTGCAACAAGATCATACGCAGAAATATGAGGTGTGGGACTAAAAGGCAAGAAGGTGACACTACTACAAAAGGGGGATTCCACACCAGTTCATTTAAAAACCGATGTGATTTAAAATATTTTGCATCGGTTTTTTAGAAAACCTATGTGAAGAATTATATTAAAAATATGTTAAATACAATAAATAAAATAAATATAACCGGACCCGTCAAAGCGTAGGGTCCTAAGCGTGCGGTGCAGTGGATCAAACCTTCCTTGCCAGTCTACACCATACTTGTAGGTCGTAACTTGGCTCAAAAATAGAAACCCGTCAAAAATAGACTCTGGCTCAAAAACAGACCCTTCTTTTCCATTTTCTCAGCCTACCGTCCATCTCTGCCTTTGCCGTCAACCCACTGACAATCAGTTCCCATCCGCCCCCATAACATCCACCATCAACCCTTACCTAAGCTCTCTATTTTCAGCCAACATCTAAATAACTATGCTTGTAAAACCTTATTTTTGGTCGACGTCTACCACCAACAGCTAGGCAAAATTGGAGGGCCCCGCTTCGTCCCCACTGAACTCCACCACCACCATGGCCGATCTCAACGTAATAACTGTCCTTAACGTCCCATATTGTAAGTATTTATTTTATTATTTTCAAACCCCCCGATTTATATAGAAAACCTAGATATGAAAGTAGGCAATTTAATGGCTTTAGGTGGATAATTATTTTTAATATCTTTAATTTGTTAATATGAAATCCACTTAATATGAAATCATTTGAAGCTCAATCCTTAAATCCAAATGCAGTCTATACATCAGTTTAGGTTTTGGATTGGATTAATTATAAGGGAATGATTTCCTAGCGTAGTTTAAAAGAATATTTAAATGAATACACTTGTGAGAAATATTTATCAATTTCTGGTTTTTGTAAAACCCAAAAATTAAATGCCAAGAAACAAATTACATAGGATATATATGGTAAATATATTAAACTTTATCACATAAAATTGTTAAGCTTCTGGTTTTGATGCATATTAGATAGTCTGGTAAATATTCATACAAACGTGCATCATGTATCGTGCTATGTCAAAAGTAACATTTACTGTTTTTGCCAGAAATCAAAACTCATGGTTTTTGATCCAGGGACCATGGTTACGCGGCTTTTCTTAAAATACAGGTATACATCTTTTAAAACGAAGAGTCAAAGGATTCCGATCGATAAGGGAAAGATTCTTACTCTGTGAAGGAGTCATAGGCTTCTTTAGCTGCCCCCACCTCCTCCCTCTTCATCCAACAAAAGCATAATCCAAAATCGTAAGTCGTCTTTGCCTCTGTCTATGAATCTGTATGATTCTTTAAATATGTCTCTTATATTTGCTTGATGATCGATGGTTTAGTCTTCCAATTAAAACTTTTTTGGATAAATCTCTGGCGTGGGTCATTAAATAGCAAATATTAAAAATGTTAAAGTACTAAGTTGATCGGTTTGCAGTGGATTAAAGTATACTTACTGTGTTGATGAAAGTTTATGAAGCTAAGTTTTAGTGCAGTTTTTGTTGTAGGAGTAGAAGGGGCTACATAATTGTGTAGATTTCGATAGTTTTGAAGTTTTTTTTTTGGGTGGGGGTAGGTGGGTATAACTCATTTTGTTTGAACTCTTTGCAGCATGATTTTTCTAGTTATTTGTTGATATATGATTAATGTTTCAAGGTTTGTACATTAGTTGATGAGTTCATTGGATAATGACTTGTTTGGAGGTGTGCACTACAAAAGAACTCGAAAACACTAACGGATATTACCGACGGGTAGCATCCTATTGGTAAAAGTCCATCATTCCCGACGGCCTTTCCGACAACCCTAATTACCGATGGCGTGGCGACGGACTTAGCCCCTCGGTATATTTCTATGTCGACAAGTTCTCGAGAATTTGACGGCAATAAAGCCCGCCCAATATGCCGATGGAACATTTCTGTCGGTAAATTTTTAAAAGATAAAAAATAAATTGGATTTTATTTACCGATGGAAACGTAGCCGTCGAAAAAGTCAATTCTCATTTACCGACGAATTCTTTCCATCGGAAATGCCGGATTCTTGCTACCGTCGGGATTACCAATGAAAATGTGTCCGTCGATAAGCTTAATAAAATAGCACCAGGCGCTGCAGATCCTCTCGTTCACAAACCAAAAAACAAAACAAGAAAAAAATCGGGAGAGCCAGAGAGAGGAAAGGGAGAAGGGAGCCACCTCCAAGACGAAGCATCACCGGAGCATAGTCACCATCATATATTAAGGTATGTTAGCCTTTTAATTCAAATTGTTTTTTTTTTAAATTTAGGGTTTTGATTTAATTTGATTAAACCAAGTAGTTATGATGATTCTTCTTTGTTTGGTTCATCAACAACTCTCAAGACACAGGAAACCTTGCCGAAATGGGGCAACTGCAAAATGAAATTCAAGAGCACCGAACATAGACAATTAGTGAACTGCTACAGGAATACAATCCGCCTCATAAAAACCAAAGACAAGATGCCTTTTTTAGATACCACCCAGGCCTTCTTCGACTGCCTTGACACCAACATATCAAGGAATCCCACCTCTTCCACAAGTAGGTGGAGACCAACGCCATTGTAATTCAATTTAGTAATTAGGTTTTAATTCAATTTATGATTTATGGTTTTAAGTTATGATTCTGGGGTTCAATTAGACTTTAACTTATGGTTTACGGTTTGAATTTATGAATTAGGTTTGAGAAATTTAATTGGGGGTTCAATTTAAGAATTTAGGCTTGATTTATGCAATTGTGAATGATTTTAGATTAGGGTTTGGTTTAATTGAATTTGGGGTTGGATTTTTTTTTAATTTTCTATTTTTTTATGTTTAAAACTTATGTTTATTATTTATTTTGTTTTTGAAATTTATTTTAATTGTGTAAAACAATCTTAAATTAAGTAAAAACAGAATTTTTTTTTATTTCTTGTTTATATTTTAGTTTTAAGATTTATTTTCTTAAATAAAAATAATAATTTCCTATTTCATATTAATTAAAAACAGAGTATTAAAATCTTTTTTTATTTAAATCTATTTTTAATTTTATTTTTTTAACAATTAGGATTTGATCATATCTAATTGGATAATGAAGGTCCAATTTTGAATTTAGTCATATTTTAATGGTAAATTGGTTAATATTTAGGAAATTAGGGTACAATTGTATCTAACTAGAAATGTAGGTTTTGATTTTATTGAATTTAGGCATAGTTTAGGTTATCATATTACATTATCGAATTTATATATATTGTGATGAATGCCAAATATTTTATTTATATTGTACATGCATGGGAAGGCCATGGTGATCGTCCGAGTTTTAAAAGAAATGTATATTGTACATGCATGGGAAGGCCGTGTTGATCGTCCGGGTTAAAAAAAATATATTGTACATGCATGGGAAGGCCGACGGACTATTTGCGTTAGGTGGATATTGTTGTGTTTGGTTGATATTGCAGTTTTTAAATTTTGTATGATTAATATAGTAAGAACAATAGGTATTTTTGACTCGTTTAATTTGATTTAGTATCAAACAGAGAGTTTGATACTAAATTTTGAATTGTTCCCTTCTAGAATACGTACCTTAGACCCGTTTGGGATTTAGTATCAAATAGAGAGTTTGATACTAAATTTCGAATTGTCCCATTTTTGGACAGTTTGAGATTGTGGGTGTAGTATGGTTATATCTTATGCGTATGTGCTATGTTGACTTTGAAATTTCGGTTTATGCATCTTTCTTTTGTTCTCGAGTGCATTGAAATATATGTGTACTTAGAGAACTAAGGGGAGATGCTGCCGAAACCTTGAAGTCAACAAAAAATGCATATTTTAAGATAATACATACTACTAACATTCTTGAATGGGATAGAAGCATTACCAATAATTCAAATTACTCTTCTTCCTTTTAATGCTGCCGAAATTTTGTCACCCACATTCTTTTCCTCTCACTCTAGAATGATCGATCATTCTAGCTAGTATCACAAATAATTAACACCTAAATTATAGGATGGATATTAATCGTAGTTGGATGTACAAACCGCGAGGTGATGATGATTTCTTTCGAATACATTCATTAAAGGGTGGAGAGTTTCGTCGAATCTGCACTCATGCATGATTCTACAGAGAGGGACAGTGCTAAGTTGAAATGTCCTTGCAAATAAATTAAGTGTAGAAATTGTAGTTACCGAGATATTGATGACATCAAATATCACCTATGTGCCAAAGGGTTCATTCCCGATTATCATATTTGGACTCATCACAGGAAAACAGTATATCTCGTGTCACCGCGTTCTAATTTTGAAGTCGGGGGATCATCTTACGTCATTCCTGAAGACTCACCAAATGTGTACATAAATATGGTGCAAGATATTGTCGGACCTAATTTCGAGATGAATGATGATGCAAAAGAATCGCCTAATCTGGAGGCGTAGAAGTATTTTGATATGTTGGAAGCTTCAAAATAGTCTCTATATCCAGTTGCGAGAGACACACAGAAAATGGTGTTGTGATCAATTCATTGATCTAGTCAAAGAGATTGTGCCTGAACACAATAAAGCAGATAATTTCTACGAATGTAAGAAGCCATTGAAAGGTATGGGCTTACTTGTGGAGAAGATAGATTGTTGCAAGAATAACTATATGATCTACTGGAAGAATGATTGTGAAATCTATAGTTACAAGTTTTGTAAAGAACCCCGGTTCAAACCCACAGAGCAGGGAAGCACAAATGACGTAAGTCCAAATTAGTTGCGTACAAGAAGATGTACTCTTTTTCCTTGACTCCCCGTTTATAAAGATTGTATGCATCTCCACCTACAACAAAAGATATGCGGTGGCATGCTGAACACGTAGTCGATGATGGTGTCATACGTCAACCGTCAGATTCAGAGGTGAAGTCTAGTTTTTCGTGGTTTTAGAAATAAAAGGTTCCATTGGCTTGGTATTATTAGATTTCGATTAGATTGAGAGAACCAATGTGTTTCAAGCTTTGGAAAATAAAAGAAAAATAGAAATAAAGTAATTAAACTAACTAACTAACTAAGCTAATAAATGAAAGAGCAAATTGGTCGGATGCCTCGTCGTATGCCTCAAATAGAAAATACAAAGCAATAATGAAAACAAGCAAGAAAATGCAATGTTTCACCAAGTACAAGCATGCATGCACAAGGTACAACTTTGCATAAAATCTTAAATAATGCGAATAAGTAAAAAATTGAAAGCATGAATGGAAAGAGCAATGGAAATTGACGTCAAAGTTTAAAACTTTATGAAAAATAACAAGCAACAAAGAGTAGATCTAAGATTTAACCTAAAACTATGCATGAAAATAAAATTGCAAATAAAGTATAGGAAAAACTCAAGAATAATACGATCAAGGACCCGATCTATAGCCTAGATGTGTCACTCATCAAGATTCTATAGTCAATTCACAAGATCAAGCAAGAAATCAAGTAGCTACAAAAAAAGGCATAATAAGAAGAACAAGCATGAAATTGAAGAACATAGCATAAAAATAAAGGAAAGCTTACTTGAATTAAAAGAGGAGAGTACAAACTTGAATTAAAATGCATCAAAGTAAAAATCCAAGGGAGTACTTGGATTCATCTTGAGCTTACAAACCCAAGGCAATCTTCAAAATTAAACTAAGAACAAGAGAGAGAAAATATTCCAAAACCCATGCAAGTTTGGGAAATTTGAGTGATAATTACAAAAATGAGAGTTGTAGTCTATTTATACTAGGGTAATTTAGGTTTAAATGGGCCAATTTGACCTTAAAGCCTTTAAAATCCCGGGTTTGACCCAATTTTGACCAGTGGCTAGCCTTCATGGTTCAAGGGGGCTCGATGTGGCTGGCCACGGGTTGGTTCTTGGGCGCCAGGAAGATGGAGATAGGCGGTTGCTTGGGCGTTGTCCTGGGCTGGCACTTAGGCGATGGTTTAGGCAATCCTGGGCGGCTTCCTGGCAAGGGTGGGTGGTGTTTTAGGCTTGCGCTTAGGCGCTGAGTGGGCTTTGCCTGGGCGTTGCTTTGCAAGGGAGGGCGACAGTTTAGGCGCTGACTTAGGCGTTGCTGGTTGCTGCCTGTTTCGCTGTCTAATGGTGCTGGCGGGGAAATAGGCGAGCCTAGGCAAGGCTAGGCTGCCATTCCAGAAAGTTTGCCCATGTTGGAGCATTTTGGCACTTATTTAGGCATGCAAATAGGCAAGTTTAGGCTTGAATTCTTGGGTCTCCATGCCTTAGCTTGACTTCAAAGTCTTAAGCCACCTATTAACTGAGAATTTTAGTATCAAAACCCAAGAATTATACCAAAACTCCAATTAATTGAAGCATTTAACCTAAATAAACATAGAATCAAAAGAAGAACACAAAAACCCTAAAATAAGAAAAAAAAAACCTAGAAAGCAAAGCTAACAACTCGAGAACCTCTAAAAATAATATAAAACCCTAATTAAAAACAGGAGAAAAACACAACAATTACAAGCAAAACAAGAGGCTTGGAAATATTTTGATCAAACTCATCAAAAGTTCGCCGCCGAAGCTCGAAACGTAAGATTGGGTCTATACACGGATGAATTTCAACCTTTTGGTAGTTTTGGATCGCAATATTCATCGTGGATGGTATTAGTCACACCATATAATTTGCCACCTGGATGTGTATGAAAGAATAGTATATGTTTCTAAGTGTTCTTGTTCCAAGACCCAAAAACCCTAAGGACAAGTTTGATGCTTTTCTACAACCTCTAATTGCAGAGTTGAAACAGCTGTGGACGGATGGTGCCGAATCGTATGATGTGTCCAAGAAGCAAAATCTCAAGTTGCGGGCAGCCCTTATGTAGACAATTAGTGATTTTCCCGCATACTCCATGTTGTTGAGTTGGAGTACGGCCGGTTGAACTGCTTGTTCATATTGTATGGAGTGATCTGATGCATTTACTCTGAAGTGTAGCCGAAAACAATCTTGGTTTGATACCACCAGGAGTTTCTAGAATGTGATCATCACTTTCGAAAAGACAAAAACACTTTCAAAAAAATAGGAAGGTTGATGCTCCCCCGCCAAACATTCGTTTAAGAGTAGAGATATTGGCTGAGACAGATAAACTTGGGCTTCTGAAGGTCACTGAGCTAGAAGCAGAATGTGATAATGCTCAAATTGCAAAGACGAGTGGTTGGAAGAAAAGAAGTATTTTCTAGGATCTTTCGTACTTAAGCACAAATCTAATTCTTCATAATTTAGATGTTATGTACCTTGAGAAGAATGTGTTCAATAATGTTTTCAACACGGTGTTTAATGTGAAGGGGAAGACGAAAGATACGTTGAGATCAAGAGATGAGCTGAATGACTATTGTTTTTGTCCATCGCTTCAAGATGATGACTCAGAAAAGTATCCCAAAGCTTCTTACACACTCGATAAAAAGTCAAAAATTGGTTTGTGTGAATGGGTTAAGACTCTTAAGTTTCCAGATGGGTACGCTTCAAATTTCGAATGATGCGTCAATATGAAAGGATTGAGATTGTATGGGATAAAGAGTCATGATTGTCAAGTGTTTATGCAACGATTAATTCCAATTTCTTTTCGAGAACTACTCCCCAATCCAGTTTGGAAAGCTCTAACAGAGTTGAGTTTATTCTTCAAAGACCTGAGTGCAAGAGTTATCGAAACTTGTGATATGGCTTGTTTGAAAAAAATATTCCTCTGATTTTGTGCCAACTTAAGAAGATCTTTCCCCTGATTTTTTTTGACTCAATGGAGCATTTGTCGATCCACTTATCATATAAGGCAAGAATTTCCGGTCCAGTGCAGTATAGGTGGATGTGTCCTTTCGAAAGATATCTTCGTAAACTTAAAAATAGTGTGTGGAACAAATCAAGTGTCGAGGGCTCGATAGCAATTTCTTATCTAATTGAAGAGGCGTCAACTTTTAGTTCGTACTACTTTGAAGATCAAGTCTCCACTAGAAGAACAAGCTTGAAGCGTAATGAAGATGTTCAGAATGATGGAGACGACGATGATGATATTTCATCAGTATTCAAAAATCATGGTCAACCCATCTCATCCGTAGCAGGAAAAAAATGGTTGTCAGATCAAGAGTTTGATGCGGCGAGAAAATACGTATTGCTAAATTGTGATGAACTCGAGGATTTTAGCAAGTATAATTGATTACAACAATATCTTAGCAATACTTTATGTATTACATGATGTAATTGATTATAAAAATATTTTACTTCGTTAAATATGCAGCCTTTTCAGGGAGGGCATTAAACGTCAACAACTGAACATTTCAGATGAAGAATTAAATGGGAAATTAGAAAATGAAAATCACATTTGGTTTGAACTATGTGAGTCAAATTTTGTGAGTTTTGTTTATATACATATCTTACGTATTTATATTTGGATAATGTAACTTTACGTCATATATTATAAGTCCGAGATCCCTTCAATAATGTAACCAATAATTACATAAAGAGTCTAGCATTCGGTTCATCGCATTGTGTGACTACACTCAATGGCTGCAAGACAAATGGATACAGATTTCATACGATTGCATATGGATCAGAACGATCTACATCGAGCATTGGGGTCTGTATAAAAGGATCAACTTATGGAGAAGATGAATATGATTATTAAGGTCATTTGGTAGAGATTGTTAAACTTGAATATTCAGGGTCTGTAAGCACACTCTTGTTCAAATGCGAGTGGTTTGATTCGACTCCAACAGGTATGAGCTTGTCGACGTTAATCATAAATGTAGATTCAATCGTTATGATCCATTCGTAATTGCGACCCAAACTACTCAAGTTTATTATTGCCCATATCTGAGTTCGAGACGAGACATGGTCGACTAGTTGGCATCTTGTAAGATTAAGGCGAGATCAATAATAGATTTCATAGAAGAGCGAATGCCTGAACAATCGTTTCAAGAGGGTGTTGCTGAAATGCATGGTGCAATCCAATTGAAGGATGTTGGTTTCCAACTTAATGATCCACTTAATGATGACATCGACGAACTTGTCAATGATGCCAATGCCAAACTTGTCGTCAATGATGTCGATGCTTCAGCGGCTGTGTGTGAGTGATTGAGATGATAGAATAGTAATCAACTCTGAAATTGGGCAACGCCACAATCCATCAATTGAGAGCATAAAGTCCTATTTGCTCGGGTTTTGGGCAACTAAATTGAGATTTTGAATAATACTTATTTTTTTATTATTTTCCTAATAAAATCAGAAATTTTAATATTCAATTAATAACTTTTTGTATCAAATTCATATTATTAACTACTTCGCATCTTATTCGCAGATAGTTCTTTTTCATTATAATTATTACACTTCAATAATTAAATAATAATATGTGTTCGTGGTCATTTAGATGTTTAGAGGGAGGGGTAATAGTACTACTAGAGGTGGTCGTTCATGATCAGCAGGTCGTTCAGGATCTGGTTCCTCGGGTTCTGGTTTTTTCGACTCCTTGTCGTCAAAACCAGCTCGTGCCGGCCTCCTCTGATGATTTGATCGACCATTTGGATGACGTGGATCTGGATGGATTGACTCCTCCCGAGATCGTACTGGACAACCCTCCTATTTATGATGAGTCGTGTCGACTTTCCGGAGGCATCCTTGTTTATATCATCAGTCGGAGGTAATTATTAGTATTTAATAGTTTTTATTAATATTTATATCATTATGAATTGTAATCAACTTCTAAAACAATGTTCCTTTTAATTTATATATTTTTAGAGTGCAGAGTAGCTCTTCAGATTTACTTGCGATTCTTAGACGGATCCACGAGATTCGTGTGTACCCAGATGGATGGAGGTATGTGCATATTTCTCAGTATCATCGTGACACGTGGTGGCCTCGGTTCCAGGTATTTGCATTAAATAAAAACTTAGTTTATTGTATTACATATGTTTACATTTGTGTAACTAATTACTTGTTTTATATTGTCTTAAATATGCTTTATTGTAAAGTTTATGTTATTGGGACCGGAGTCGATATTCTGGTGATGTTATGCGCCAAGCCTTTTACGTGTTGATGTCTTATACTTGGTCTAGCCGTCTTAATGAGTTGCAACAGCTATATGATGCCAAGGGAGTCATACCGACTATTGTCGGCGAACTGACCTGGAGGGCTTGGCAGGAGGTGTGGGAGAGGCCAGAGGAGGTTGAAAGATCACGGAGGGCTAGCAGGAACAGGATGAGCGAGCCAGAGGGTCATGGTACTGGGATATCTAAGCATGAAATTAAATAAACTTACAGCTATCCGCTGAGATTTGGGGTCCGTAAATGAGCTCGTCGCCTTTCTGATGCAGACTCAGTAGAAGCTCGTACGCAGTGGGTTCCCTACCCGTCTCCTCCGCTGTAACTATCAATTATTATTATATATTATAGTAAATATATAATATATATATTATACTTACGATGTTATCTCGTATGCGATTCGCCCCCGAGACCCGCCTCT
>BMAC01003078.1:0-26621 GCA_014905375.1 Phtheirospermum japonicum
AGCGCCAAATAACCACTCAAATGACTGAATTCTCTCATTCATAAGGAACCCACACCCAAACATTACATTTTTACAATGATGGTTCATGCCGACAAACGGACCACAAATCATATCGTATTTGTTAGTGCGATACGTAGTATCATGCACCAACAAATCACCAAATAATTCATAATCCTGCCGCATACGACCATCTCTCCAAAAAAAACTACAAAGCCTAGACTCATTATCAACCTCAAAATCAAAAAAAAAGTCCTTCTCATTAGCTTGCCTATTTTTAAAATTTTGAATTAAAGAATTCGAATCTGTACCGTCAAATGCATTTGATTTACTTAATGCATTATATGCATCTCTAACGCTAAACCCTAAAAAAGGAGAACCACCGGACTGGTTTTTCAAAACCCGAACACCATCGGCCACACCAACACCACTTTTTTTTAATTCTTTAAGGTAAGCAAGTTGAGTCGGACAAATATTCCTATGGGATGGAAGAAGATGACTTGAAGTAGGTGGACATAATGTATGGTTATGCTCGTTTTTATGTGCAGTAACAACCCACAAACCACAATGATCAATATCAAACCGAATGAAAGAAGGACAGCCTGTTCTCACATCTAATTTCGTATAAGACCTAATTTTTTTTGAAACTTATTTCTGACCAGCCTTAGAACAAAGAAACATTTTCATAGAAATTGAGCCATCAACCCTCTTCCTATCCTTCCCCTTCCTAACACTAAACCCAACCCTAAACGCATGACCATTATACAAATTATAAGCCTCATCAACAGAATTCACAATAATGCCAACCAAATCATCATCACGCATTGCTCTCTCAGCTGACTGACAACCATCATTCACTACATAATACAAGAAAATAAAACAAACTAAAAATATGTGAATAATACAAATATTAATCACATATTAATACCATATAGCATCACATAAAACTGAGACAACTCATCATATATTACATTCATATGGCATCAAATACATACTGACATATCATCACATTCTACATTCAGTTATAATCACATTCTACATTCAGGTATAATCACATTCTACATTCAGGTATAATCACATTGTACATTCAGATATCATCACATTCTACTTTCAGATATCATCATCTATAGACTAACATATCATCACATTCTACATTCAGATATCATCACGTTCTAATTGTCGATATCATCACACTCTAATTTCAGATATCATCACTTACAGATTCACAAATAATCACACATTCCCTTCATGAATCGTAAGAGGAGAAATCATATACCTGCTCCTGTAATAGAACTACTATCATCATTGTTCGAACTCGCACCATTCCCAGAAATCGGAGTAATTGCAGTAGAAACACAAATCGGAAGAGCTACAGAAATAAAAATAGAAATAGCTTAAACCTAATTCAATACGAAAATAAATCAACTTCAATAAATAACTTACCCTCGATCCGATTCGCGTCCATTAGAACCTGTAACAGATTCAAGTCCATTCGCAGCAGTAATTAATTCGGCGTTAAATGATGAAAATCGTAGAAAATTGTGAACTTTGATTGATGAAAATCGTAGAAAATCCAATTGATTCGGCGGAAATTGCGAAAGGATAATCTTCTCGGTGATGATAAACCTCTGGCCGTTGATCGATTGTTATTCAGATTGAAAACCTCTCCGCAGTGATCGATTTTTGTTCAGATTGCGATGGAGTTTTTTGATTGATTTTTTTCAGACCGGCCATGAGAATTTTTTAGAGGAGCGCGTGTGGTTGAAAGGCAATTAAAAAAAAAGAAATAAAAAAGGCGCGTGTAATTCTTAGAATGGCCTTTTATATGAAAGAATTGGTGCACCTTATAAGGTGCACCCGGGTCCAACTAATAATTTGCCAATAATATTGATCTCATATTTTTTATTTTGTGCGATATTTGTCCCCAATGGATGTTTCAATATTTTATTAAAGCAATATTTGTCCCCAATGTGAACAAAGGTTACGCAGACAAGTTCTTGGTTTCACAGAAAGAGCAACTTATTAACTCACACAATCATTAGTATTATTTTTATTTTTGATAGTAAGAGAAAATTAAATAATATTAATTTTTAAAGAATTAAATTAATTACTCAATTAATTATAGTATGATATATTTAATAAATTTAAATTGAAGTCAGGATAATTTTTTATATATAAAAAACTATGAAATATTAAATATCTTGAATGATAAAAAACTATTAGTAAAATGAATTAGATCGCAAATTATGAAAAAATTTCTTGTACACAATATTAGTAGTTTTGTTATTACGTTTATCTCGTTATTGACGATCAATATTATTAAACACTTGTCAATGGTTACTCCGGATTAGCAACGCATACAATTGCCCATGAATAAAAACAGACATTTTCAAGTAAAGTTCAACTTGAGAGAGAAATTGTCTTTGAATTTTGTTGATAATTATGGTGAAAAGAATAAATAAATAATAAAATATAATTATTTAAAAATTCACTATCTTTAAAATTTGTATTCTTTCCCTTTTTCGTTACTATGTAATCTTACGAAGTAAATGAATATTATTATTTTTTAATTATTTAAAATAATTAAAGCGATTGTATGTATGTATATATATAGAGAAATAGAAGTACTATATATATGTGTGTGTGTTTGTGAGTGTGTGTGTATTTCTTGGTAAAATTAAATAAATAATACAAATTTATTTATAAATTGACAAAATGATACAAGTATAACAATTTATTTTTTAAAAAGATCGGGACGCTTTTGGTAAAAGCGTCCCGCTAATAAAAATAAAGAAAAAAAAAATTCAAAGCGGAACTACATCCCAAACTGTTTGAGACGAATTTAAAACTTTTGGGGACAAATTGAAAAAAAATAATAATTTGGGGGCTGGGACACTGTTGCCACAACTGTTCCGGATATTTTTGTAAAAAAGAAAATAGCATGCCTTAAAAAAATTAGTTCGCCTCTCCCCTTCCTCTCATCTCTACAGTCCTTTGAATTTTGTAACTGCAAAGTGAACCCACGCCCATAAAAGATTACTTGTTATCGTTGCAAGTCCGAGTCTGGTCCGATTAATGCTTGTTCGACAGTTTGGCGATCCGTTTGTGGAGATGATCAATGTGGCAGTGAGAGAAGTGCTGGAGTTTTACTTGTGCAAGCCGATGTTTAGCACATTCATTATACATAGAATTTTGCGAACGATTTGTATTCTTAAGTAATTAATTGGGTCAGGGTCCGGGCATTTCTGCGAAGCTGAAAGCTGTTGAAATAGCGGTTGCATATATATACTTCATCATCTTTTGGAATAGGTTATTTTGGAAACTCTATGGAGCGGCCAAAGGTGTCAACTGTTTCAGTATTTAGTGATTTGACATATTAGCATATGAAGATTGTTTTATCTATAATAAGCCATATACAATGTATGTTTCTGGCATAACTCTCGTTGTGTATAGCTGGGCTGTGTTAGCAGATGTCTATCCACAGAATCAACATGGAGTCGACCAGTTTCCCGCGCTTATTAATCTTGATGCTTGAAATTTTTCGTGTGTTTAATCTTGATAAATGAAGTTTGAACATTGTTCTTGATGTAAAGAACGTACTTTATGTTCAGTTTGAGAAATTAATATTTCTAGGTAGGCCTTCAATTTTGTTCAATTATATTGCATTGCTTTTCCAACAATATTAAGTGGGTCGAGTCAGTCTGCCACTTGTAATATTAATATATACATATTTTTCACTTCTAAGTAGAACATAATAAAAGGTCGCATTATTAAAATTTCATCCTATAAAATTATACGAAAATTTCATGTATTGCTATGTTCAAGGCCAACTCTTGTCAGGATTTTGAATGAGCCATTGGGAGAAAGTATTTGTCCTTTTAGGAGTATCTTCAAAATGAATATATAATAGTAATGATTTTCAACTTTTAACTAGACTAATGATAATAGGCCTAGTCTGGGAACCAAATTATAAGAGGCCATAATTTTGGTTTATTCTTTTGTTTGAGATTAACATTTCAAATTGTTAATCGTATTGAAATTGGGCAATTTCTCCTATGATCGAAATATTACAAAGTGTTATTATAGGGGATTTCTACGGTGCCTTCACGGCACTATTCCCCACTTAATGAGGTGCATTTACAACCATTAGATCAATTTTAGGTTTTTTAAATTAAGAGATCTATGGTTATAAATGCAGGGGGTGTGGGGTATGGAGCCGTTAACGGCACCGTAGAGTTTTCCGTTGTTATAATATCACAAAATATAACTATAGTATTGCAAAACATAGTTCGTCTATATTTATATTTAAATTTTTTACGTCTATATATATTTTATAGTAAGTATTACAAAGTGTTGTTAAAGTATCACAAAACATAAATATAGTATTACAAAACATAGTTCGTCTATATTTATATTTAAATTTTTTACGTCTATATATATTTTATAGTAAGTATTACAAAGTGTTGTTAAAGTATCACAAAATATATTTAAAATATCACAAATTTTAGATACATGATTTATGTTATTTACATCTATGCTATTTTCCAATCAATAGTGAAGTATTACAAAAAATTATTAAAACATCATATAACATAGTTAAAGTATCACATCAAATCCTCAAATAAAAGTATCAAAAAACTAGCTTTAACATATTTATTTTCTAGTTTTTTTTTACAATATATTGTTAAAGTATCACAAACTATTGTAAATTTTCTATAAAACATAATTAAAGTATTACAAAATATATTTAGAAATAATGTAGAAAGATCATTAAACATAAAAAATCACAACTGATATCACGCGCCCCACATCACACGCCCCACATCACATTAATCAGAATTCCTAATTAAAAATTCTATACATCACCGACAAAACACAATCTAATCAATTGCAATGGAAAAAATAGAACCTTGTAAATGAAGACACACACATCTATGAAAAATAACAAGCACTTTGTGCGATTTTCATACTTTTGATTTCAGATCCATCGATCTTACATGATCTCAGATTAGTGTTGTGTGCGATTTTCATACTTTTGATTTAATATCCATCATGATCTCAGATTAGTGTTGTAGATTTCAGATCCATCGATTTTGATTTTAGATCCATCGATCTCACATGATCTCAGATCTGGTGTTGTACTGAATTTGGACGAGGATCACGAGATGCTTTAAATATCCAAAATTTAATTAAATTTTGCCATGGATGGATGGTGGCCAGCAGCGGAGAACGACAATGAACGGTAGCCGGTAAGATATTATAGTTGTGTGTGTGAGAGCGAAAGGGATAGATTGTGGAGAACAAAAATGACGGATTCTACCCACTGCTGGATTCTACCCACTGCTGTATCTTGTCGATAGCTATTTGTCGTTGCTTTGGTTCTGAATGATGCGCAAATCTAGAGCAATAATATTGAGCGGGTGGACTGATAGCGGGTAGGGTCTCATTATTTTATAAAAATGGTAAAATGTGATCTCATTCGATTAGACCGATCTGGGACCTACTTTGTCCCCAATGAGTGCTTCAATATTTTATAAAAGCGATATTTGTCCCCAATGTGAACGAAGGTTACGTAGGTAAGTTCTTGGCTTCTAACAACTTTCGACAGAAAGAGTAACTTATTAACTCACTCAATTTTAATTATCAATTAGTATTTGATATGCGCGTTGCACGGACAATTAATATTACTTTATATTTTTGATATTAAGAGAAAATTAAATAATAGTAATTTTTAAAGAATTAAGTTAATTACTCAATTATTTAMAGTATGATATATTTAATAAATTTAAATTGAAGTCAGCTTAATTTTCTATATAAAAAAACTATATTATATTAAATATCTTGAATGATAAAAAAAACTATTAGTAAAATGAATTAGATTGCAAATTATGAAAAATTTTCTAGTACACAATATTAGTCGTTCTATTATTACGTTTATATCATTATTGACGATCAATATTTTTAAACACTTGTCAATGGTTATTCTGGATTTAGCAACGTATACAATTGACCATGAATAAAAACTGMCATTTTTTAGTAAAGTCCAATTTGAGAGAGAAATTATCTTTGAGTTTTGTTGATCATCATGGTGCAAAAAAAAAAATAATAATAATAAAACATAATTATTAAAAAATTCACTATCTTTAAAATTTGTATTCTTGCTCTTACTCAGTTCTTGCGAAGTAATTATTTTTTAATTATATAAAATAACTAAAGCGATTATATATATATATATATATATATATATATATATATATATAGAGAGAGAGAGAGAGAGAGAGAGAGAGAGAGAGAGAGAAGTACTATATGTGTGTGTGTGTGTATTTCTTGGCAAAATTAAATAAATAATACAAATTTATTTAGAAATTGACAAAATGATACAAGTACAATAAAATTTTTTTAAAAAAAGATCGGGTCGCTTTTAGTAAAAGCGTCCCGCTAATAAAAATAAAGAAAAAAAATAAAACTTCAAAGCGGGACGCATCTTGCAGCCGCGTCCCGAACTGTTTTAGACGATTTTAAAACTTTTGGGGATAAATTGAGAAAAAATAATCATTGGGGGCCGAAATGTTGCCACCAGCGTCTCGTATGTTTTTGTAATAAAGAAAATAGCATGCCCTAAAAAAGTGGTACGCCTCTCCCATTCCTCTCATATCACACTAGACATTGGAAAAAAAAAACTCTTGTGTTGCGACTCCAGCAGACGGCGATGGCGAGTCCAGGCAGGTAATTTCTATCCGAAGATTTTTATTTATTTTAAAAAAATTAGTTATTTTATAAAATTTTAATTAATTACTTTTAGAAATAATCTTTTTTTTTTTGATGAATGTATTTATTTATTTATTGTGAATTTGAGTTTAGTTGTTAATTATTTCTTATTGAATTTATTTGTTTGTGAAATTTAGTTGTAAATATTTATGAAAAATGATTTGATTTGTTCGTGAGAAATTTTTTAATTATGTTAAATTTTGAATTTATTCGTTTTGTGTTTAGTTGTCAGTTTTTGTGAATATTYATTTTATTTGTTTGTGAGGAAATTGTTAATTATATGAAGATTTTAATTTATTCATTTTGTGTTTAGTTGTTACTCAATTATGAAAATCTATATCTATTTGTTTGTGAGAAAATCTTTAACTATGTGAAACTTTGAATTTATTTATTTTATGTTTAGTTGTTAATTATTTACAAAATTTGATTTTATTTGCTTGTGATGAAATTGTTAATTTTGTGAAAATTTTAATTAATTATTTTGTGTTCACTTGATAATTATTTATGAATATTAAATTTTTTTATTTGTGAAAAAAAATCTAATTATGTCAAAATTTTAATTTATTTATTTTGTGTTTTTTGTGAATTATTAATTAATATTAATTTTATTTGTTTGTGAGATTGTTAACTATGTGGTACTAGCACAATACCCGTGTGTAACACGGGTGTGTGTGTATATATATATATATATATATATATATATATATATATATATATATATATATATATATTACATTATTAAATATTACATAATTTTTCAAAGAAAACATATATAAAAGTAAATTGAAACACATTATTTAATTTACATGCCGGAAAATTTCCTTATAAACTACATTATTAAGTTTAATTACATATCTAATATCTTTGTCACAACATAGTATCTTCAATTCTTTTTCGCCTTTTACCAACTAACCGATGATAATAAACTCATCATTATTCTGAGCTATCCCGTAGTTAGAGATGATGTAGAAACCTTCTTTAATAATTTTTTCCATTTTTGGACTTGAGTTTTTTAATCAGAGCTTTTCCGAGCTTTTCCATTTTCAGGACTTGAATTTTTTCAATCAGAGCCTAGACTAGATTTATCATACTGCATGTAGAAAAAATGTACATATTGTAATTTATTGTTAAACACAAAAAAAATAGCTTTAAATTATTATTAACATGACTGAAAAGTAAAACTTACATTCTCATTTAACAAAACTACTTCCATGGTCCAAATTTCGCTGAAGTGTAATGATAATATGTATTCCACAGACGCTCAGACCGAATACGTAACTTTCATGTTTCTTAATTGTATTTTCAAATCATTCACGGAAAATAAAAAGGAAATAGTATAATGACGAACATTGCATCTTTCAAGCCGTGTACTTTCTGTGGTGCCATTGACTTCAATATTCGTCACCAATACCTTCAAAACAAATTCAAAGAACAAAACACATTTTTGTAAAAGGAAACAAAAATTAACAAGATGCCTATGAAAGTGTTATAACAAAAACTAAATGCGCCTGTTTTCTTGCCATTTCTTTTTTCTTTCCAAGGATTTAACACAAATAACGCGCTAATATAAATATATACCTCTCACATTTATTAGAGTCTTGTTTGCTGTCTCGTTTTCAGTCCAAATGCACCTGCATAAATTTTACATTGCAATATTAGCGCAATCCATTTCATGCACAACATTTGCAAAAATGATGTCATTGAAAATATTTGCCTACTACAAAACAAATAAAGATAGATCCAATCTAGATTGATATACGCTACATCATGATTAGAAATGCAATTTTCTAAAAAAAGGAATTTCTTTGTTTTTAAAAAAAAGGTCAAACACATTGTTAACGATTTTTTTATTTTTTTTGTGTACTTGGAAAATACATTCAACCACTTCAAGAATCTAAAGAAATGTTTACGTGTAATAAGAACACATAACCTGAATAAATCTTTTCTCAGCCATGCACCACCAATGAAGTAAACACCGCATATCAGAGCCACCGTTATCAAAAGGCTACAGAGACATGAACGGCTTTTAGGATCGGATAATGGAAAAACCTGACAGTAAAACATAAAAATGATTTATTTATTCATCATGTTAAGATCAGTTAGTGGGATAAAAGATGTAATTACAATGTTTAAATGAAGATCAATGGCCAATTAAAAATCAGCCCGTCTGAAAAAAAAAATGATAGAGCCAATTTAATCAAGAATGACTTAATTAGTAAGATTTCAGGTTCGACTCGGACTAAACTAAATTTAATGGTTATCTTGTCATTTTTAGATTTCTTAGGCCATTACGGGTCCAGTACTTATCTCCTCACAAGTACAGTTGTATCTGATTTTGTAATTCTGACGTTCGTTATTACGTTGCATCTATAAAATTCCACCACTCGGGTATTTAAAAAAAATCTTATTATTGCAATGTTTGTTTTAATTATAACAAGATATGTAGACCCAATATTTATTTTGAAGTAATTAAAATTAAAATTATAATTGAAACTTTGAGAATTAATATATATATATATATATATATATATATATCATAAAATAATTAAATAAACTTAATAAATATATAGAAGTAATATTAAAATATAAATAAAAATAAATGGATAGGGTAGTTAGAGATGCTCTTAGTGGAGACTTTGATGTTCCTCCGCTCGAATAAGTCAAAGTTATTTTGATATATTCTATGCACATTCATTCTCCTTATATTTGCTTGGATGATCTCGTGTTATGAGTTATTTATTATAATTTCAATTTTTACAAATATATATTAAATAAAATCAAGTATTAAAATCATTTGTAATAAAATTAAATAAAATAGACCGCATGTTCCAACTTTTCCGGAGATAATTTATAAAGTTGTTCAAATATTTGTATTCTACATATTGTCGGGAAGAGTATGATATAGGAAAATTGTACATTGCCTCCTACTTCACCATATCCGTGCATTTTAGGCTATTATTATTCTACTACATAAAAACTGAAATGATCTAACGATTAAAAATACATGGATATTAAAAAATGGAAGGGTTAAAAATGCATGGGTATGATAAAATAAGGGGCAGTGTAGAACTTTCCTATGATATAAAGATTGCAAAAATTTTGTCATGGTGGACCAATTAAATTCCTCCAAACACTAAGTGCAAAAAAGTCGATTAGAGGCGGTTCAAAACAGCCTTTGGAGGCGGTTATGAACCGCCTCTTATAGTAGCGACGCTTAAAGTAAAAATACCGGGCAGCGGTTTTAAAAACCGCTGCCAATAATAGTTTTGGCATCGGTTCTTAGCTAAGAACTGCTGCCAAAAACAGAAACCGGGCAGCGGTTCTTAGCTAAGAAGCGCTGTCAAAACTATTATTGGCATCGGTTCTTAGATAGGAACCGCTGCCAAAAACAGAAACCGGGCAGCGCTTCTTAGCTAAGAAGCGCTGCCAATAATGCTGATAAATGACATCGGTTTCTTAAGGAACCGATGTTGTTTAAACAGAGAATATTAACATCGGTTTGAATATAACCCATCTAAATTCCAAATAATAATAATAAAAAAAAGAATTAGTTGTCCATTCTATTTTACCTATTCTCATCCCAACCTATAAATACCAAACAATTTCAATTTAATTCATATTTCATGAAAATTATGATTAATCAACATCAAATACTAACAAAAACATCCATTATACTTTTAAAAAATATTTTACATTATAATTTTACAAGAAAAACATAAAAAAAAAAAAATAATATCGAACTAATTAACATTTATGTTCTACAATATCCTTTTATACTTCTAATAACCTTTGTGGCCTCCATTTTAGTTATTCTTAGCGCCATTTCTTCCCTGCAACAATAAAGGCGATAATTCATATACTTCATAAGGAATCAGATGAGAAAATGAATCATTTACCATTCTTCTTGAAGAATCGAGGTCACTTCATCTTCCATTTGCTCAATCATTTGAGACCATTTCCTTATTGATTGCTCAGCTACAATCTGGCTCATAAGCCTTGCACCATCTCTTTTAACCTGTCATTATGGTTCAATAGGTTTGGGCATTAAGATTATACTTGTGCAAAAAGCTTCATTATCCTAGTTCCCTTTTTCTATTATCAAGATAGAGGTCCAAATATTTATTTTCCTCAACAAAAATCATCCAGTAAGAACCTAAATGGATATATTAATGGAAACTTATAGGTGATGAGGCAATGTACTATGTAAAAGTCGCATAAATCTGATGATTTTATCTACAGAGGTTCTCAAGAGCAACTGAACCTCCTAAAGCATGTAAAACTAGACAAATATACAAGATGAATGGGAGAGATTAGATCTTACAATAGATTTTAGTAGAGATCGGTCATCATCAATAACAAAGGTAACGACATAACCTTCTATGCCAGCTCTGGCAGTTCGACCCAGTCGATGAACATAACTGCATCAATATTTACTTTCTTTTTTCATTTGTACATTATCAGGAATATGAAGTTTGAATTGAAGAGAAATTAGGAYAGTTAAAAAAGATTATATTTWATTTAGAGAAACCTAGATTTACCTGGTAAGATCRCGAGYACATGCAAAGTTGATAACTGTCTGAACCRCTATAATATCAAGACCCTGATATCGAAAAATACAACAATGAGATGGCAAAAAATAATGATTTTCTGGGGGAAGCTTACATCGAGAGGCTGGGCCTGGGTTAGGTCTCCATGAAGCTCGYCTGCTTTAAAACCAGCTAACCCAAATAGAATTTTCAACCCATGTGCTGCCTTCTTGGTTCTAGACGTGTTGATCCGGTTACGGTTAACCGCCTAACCGGCGGTTTTTAACCGTTGACCGGTCAACGGTTAACCGTAACCGGCGGTTAGCCGGTTAACCGTAACCGGCGGTTAGCCGGTTAACCGTAACCGTTAACCGGTTAAAACCGGTTAGGTTACGGTTAACCAAAATTTGTAACCGTAACCGCGCGGTTAACCGCCGGTTAACCGATTTAAAAAAAAAACCAAAAAAAACAGTCGATCGACTGTATTTCTGTCGATCGACTGCCTGTCGATCGACAAAATGTCAGTCGATCGACAGAAATGCAGTCGATCGACTGCTTTTTAAAAAATAAAAAAATATATAAAAACCGTCGGTTAACCGCGGTTAACCGGTTAACCGCCCGGTCGGTTAACCGGTTTAACCGTAACCTTAACCGGTTCTCAACCGGTTAGGTTACGGTTAAACCAAAACCGGTTAATTAACCGACCGGTTATTAACCGCCGGTTAATTAACCGGCCGGTTATAACCGAAACAACACGTCTACTTGGTTCCACTAACAAAATAAGAGAAGAATTTGAGACATAAGAAAACTCTATATGATATTTCAAAAATAAAAAAAAAATCAACAAATTTCATTTTACAAAATAAGAGTTCCTAAACAGGTTGTTTGCATACAAAACAAACACAACATAAAAAATGTTATATGGTATGAAAGTCAAACGTTTGTGACTAGTATTAGGTGATCAGCCATTTGATTCCACTGCCGAGGACACTTGGCAGCTCACTAGGCCAAACACATCTCTAAAAGATGAGGAATAATTACAAAAACCACCCATGAATTTGACATAATTACAAAATACTCCAATTATCTTTCAAATTGCAAATATCCCCTTTAACGAGTAGCTCATGAACTTTGTAAAATTGTAAGCTAAAAACAAATGTGAAGCTATTTGTAATTTTAAGATATAATTGGGGGGTTTCGTAATTAGGCTAAACTCCGGTGGTGGTTTATGTAATTATCCCAAAATTTTATCTTATTTATGCTAGCACCTGCTAAATTACATAGATCCATCTACAACTTTCTCCTTGTCCTAACATGACACGTTACAACATTTTGGCCAAGTAATTTGCGACTATTACCTCATAACACCTTTCTAGTTTACCAAATACTGTTTTCTTGAAATTTAAAAAGCACTATCCATAATCATTCAAACTATTTCAAACTTCTACTAGTATAAATAAACCATTGCCCTTTGATGGAAGCAAATGATCTGCCAACTGCAATCGCTTCCTGCAGATTATACAGGTGAACTATATTCATCATTGTTTTCGTTTATAGAAGCTTAAGTGTGCATTTGCAATAGGAATTTTGAGGAGTTGGAAATTAATTAATTTCTTATTAATTTGTCCAATATTTTAATTACAATTATATTTGTCATGATATAACTTAATTAAGGGGTCTAATTTTGGTAAGATTTTTATACTACTGAAATTGATATGGGAAACCCTATTTGTATTATTATATGATGAATATATTATTGTTTGTGTAGAATTTGTAAGGGGAATAAATAAAAACTAAAAAAAAAAGAAAATGTGAAAAAACTAACGGTGAGAGCTATAAGGCACATATGAGTCCCAATTTTGGCAGCCTCTCCAACATGTGGACCTCCGAAATTCAACTGACCGGCTGAGATCGGATTGAGGCCCCCTTTGAAGTGTTTCACAATTTTGACGCCGTGTTTGTCGGCCTTTTTCAAGTACACGATTAACGTGGACATTATGACGGAGAACAGAGGCGCCATGGCCGGTAACCAGAATAGCTTCTTGTATCTTCTGCCCTGCAATTTTATTGTATTAATTTATTCACATGGTAATTAATAATAATAATTATTGGTGTTATTAAAGTAAAACAGTAAAATTAAGAGGGTAGCACTTACAATGAATCGGGTAACTAGGATGAAGATCAGGAATGAACATCCGAGAACAAAATTCAATGGATACCACTGTAAATTAAACATCATATATATGAAAAATCGGAAAAATACTTAAATATATAGAATAAAAGAATTAAAAGCTCACTTGTTGATGAAGTGCTTTACCAACAGCCCCAAGCACAGAGACCACGTCAGTTTTAGCGGGGAAATGAGTAATTCCAAGTAAGCCCTTCAACTGTTGGAGCCCAATGACAATAGCTGCACCTCCCATGAACCCGACTATCGCAGCATGTGACAGGATGTCAATAAGAAATCACAACCTGCGCGTGCATATACACATTATTAATTCAACAAATTATAATTAAAAAGAAAAAATCATTTATACACCAAATTGAAAAATGAAATAATATATATAATTGACCTAAATAATCCGAATAGCGCCTGGAAGGTACCAGCGAAGAAGGTTACAGTAAAAATAATTCTCCGATATGCGGTTGGGTCAACGGAAGGGTCAACGAGTTTGGAAACCATAGCAAATAGTAGCAATGAGACCACAGCCACGTGACTAATAGCTATCTCTCTTGAACTCCCCATTAGTGCATATATCAAAGGTGGCGCAACACTTGTATCTATAGTAATTATATATATATATATATATATATATATATATATATATATATATAGGTGGGATCTCGTGGAAACCTTCCCCTGTGTGGGAACTGAGAACCAATCTCAATCGTTAATATTAGCTGATCAAACGATTCTAGTTAATTGCTCTATATAAGGTATGGTATATTAATGATGTCACATGCAGGATTATTTTTTGATACTGCGAGGGCATCTTTGACATTCAACGTATCCATCAGCTGAAAATCAACTCCTAAAATCAATCGCGCTATTTAGAGAACAATCGAAATTTGCTGAAATAGCGGCCATTTCCAACCCTAAAGCCATTCTCGTTTCTCCCCAAATTCAGAAATCGAAAAAATCCCAGGGTGTTTCTCAACCAAAACACGGGGTAATTATCCCAGGTAAACAACCTTATAGCCACCGCCGACCATAGGCTCCGGTTGAAGGTTGTGGCGGAGAGGATGACCCGGGGGAATCGGGTGGTGGATTTGATGGGGCCGTCGAAGGAGACGCTGGGTCCATTGACGGTGATGGTGTGAAGAGACTCCGACCACCACTCGTACGGTGGGATTCCAAGCCGAGGGACGGCGGAGGCGTTGTTGGAAAGCTGCTGGATTTTCTCGTCTACTGAGAGGAGATAGATGAGGGATTGTGCTTGGGTTCTGAGGGGGAGAGAGGTGTTGCAGAAGGGGTAAGATGCTAATTATGTCTGTAAGTCTGCTAATTTTAAAAAACTTCATGGTTGTGGCCATGGTTGATTTCTAGTGCGAGATTGAGCAACGACGGTGTTTGCTAAAATCTACTTGATAAAATATTAATTACATGTGTGGTTGCTAATCTATTTTTTGGTTGCTAAAATCTATTTGATAAAATGCTAATTACATGTGGTTGATGATATTACATTACTGTAATGCTAAAAAAATATAATAAGCGTATCTTGAAAAACAGAAGTATTAGCATGCTAAAATACTAAGCATGCTAAAAAGATATTAGTGTGCTAAATAGGGTTTGGAGTATGCTAAAGAAACTTATGCTAATTATATGGACAATATGCTAATTACAGGGATAGAAATGTTGAGTTTGTCGATTTCAAAGTGTGTTTTACATGGATTGAGCACAATATGCAAGCATTTTAATGATTTCATTTTTTTTGTTCATAATGTTATGCTACTTTTGTATTTCATGGTGATTATATGAACTTACCACAAATGTATTCTTCTGTTACCGATGCTGGCCATACTATTATTGATGTTATTTTTTTACAAGTCAATTTGGCCTGGCTATTATTTCTGATGCTATTTAATATCTTATTATATTGCTATTTATTTATGAACTTGCTTTTGTTAGTGTAGAAAGAATTGCATTCAATTCATCTGGGGTAATGGCATATAATGTTGTTGACAGTAGAGACATTGTATTTTTTCTGATCATGACAATAATTGAAACATTGGTATGGGCGAATTCCCATTTTTCTGGAACTGTTTCTTGTAGTGCTTGATATTTACTATTGTGGTGCTTCTTATGGTTCAACTAACCGCTAATTATGACACTCATTTTCAATATGGTGCAAGTTTGGTTTGAAAATCTTATATTTTTCGTACTGATAATTTATATTGCTGATAATGCTTTAACATTTTAAATTTTGTTGTTTTCTTTATATTAAAATTGTAGTTTCTACTCTACAATTTCGTACTGTTGAGCACTACTGTTTTAGGCGGCGGAAGGAAAATTCGATGGCGGCCCAGCAGTATTTGGAGACCCTGCGGAATTTGCATCCGGAGCTGTCCGAGTGGTAAAACACGCTTTCAGATCTGTACCAGAGAAAGGTATGGCACCAGCTCACGCTGAAGCTCAAACAGTTCGTCGCCCTTGCCGTGTTTCAGGCTGGGGATGCTCTAATAAAATTGTACCACAATTTCATAAGTGATTTTGAGATGAAGATCAATCTTCTCAAGCTTGCTCAATTTGCTGTCATAGTTTCTCGGCAGTAGTCGGAGAAAGAGCCTGCGATGAACTACCTTGAAGGTGTGATTGCAAAGCTTTGTAATACTAGAGAATCACGCATAGAGTAGCCGATACTTTATATCATAATGCAGATTGGTACATGTAAGCTTGAGCAAGGAGATCAAAAAGAATGAAAGAGAAAATTGTGTAGTCTGGAATTTATCAATCTAATTTATTGTGTAGTCTGGTATTTATCAATCTAATTTATTGTTTAACTGTTGTTGATAAACAATGGCCGATCCATTGAGGATGAGGAGAAAATTGTTGTAACAACTCCGACAAGCATTTTAGAGACATTTGATATTGGAAAACTTCATTTAAACTTTAATGCATTTGTTTGAAGTTGTAAATATTGGTCAAATATATTTTYTAAWTATAAAAAAATCYATTTGTTAAGAAATATTAAAGAGATGGTAAATAAARTATATTTAATTCATTTTATTAAAWTTTTTAATGCATTTGGTTAAGCTTATTTGTTAAGAAATATTAAAYAGATGGTAAATAAACTCTATTTAATTCATTTTATTAAAAAACTTAATGCAATTTTTAAGCTTGTAAATATTGATATGGTATGTTATCGTAAATATAAGGAAATCTATTTGTTAGAGAATATTAAGAGATGGTAAATAATATAGAGGAATTTATAATTAATAGATTTATTAGCAAAAATGGCTGAAATTAATTACATGGAGGAACTTCATTTCCTCACGCATGTGTAATTAATTAAATGTTTTTGGAAAAAATGGTTGAAAGATATGTGAGTATTAATTGCATGTTTGTTTTGGAAATAACGGCTGAAATGGTTTTTAGAAAAAAAAAACGGCTGGGAAGAGTTCTAATTTTGGGATATCAAGAGTAATTACATATAAGACCTTTTGATTAATATAAATATATTAATTATATAATTAATGGAGATGATCTTGACCATTAAAAAAAATCAATCTTGTGCATCATGTGGGTTCCTAGTCCCCACACAGGGATTTGGTTCCCACATGATCCAAATCCTATATATATATATATATATAGTAATTAGTTAATTAATATCGACTAGTCCGTTTTAATTAATGAATGAATGAATGAAGTACTTACATAGGCCATATTGAGAATCAAGGTTGGCAAGATTAGCGTATCCGATACTCTGAGGAATAGAGGTTCTTATATACGTCTTAAAACCGCTTGCCCAAATTTATACGCATTAGAAGGTATCAAAGCAGCCTGCGACTGGGCATATAAAGGTGTCGACGAAGATTCTATTCTTAAAGATGACTATTTCCTGTCACGAAGACCGGTCGTCAATCTGCGGCTGGCTCAGGGTGGAGTTCGATTGGCTGCCACACTTAACCGTATATTCCAATGATCACATTCCAACTCAACCCATGACCAAATGACAGGAACCAAAAAAAAAGACCATATGACGTTTGTCGTACATTTAATCTGATAGTTTGTAATTTCATATTTGCAGCTAGTAAGTATTATTAGGCAATAAAAGGAGGCAATTTTAATAAAAGCCAAACCAAGGGTCAATAGATCTGCTCAAGATTGTGAACTGCCAGATACAGTAAAAGGTCCATAACTCAGTTGTATATAATAACATTCAAGGATTAACAATAAAATTCGATATTAAAATATAAGAACTTTTATACAAGATTTTCCTCAAGTATTTTACTCTGATTACTCTGAAGAAGGGAGATTTATTCAGTAACTAAAAAAATATATATTACCTGCTGGTGTCAGCAACAGGAGCAATGCCTGAAACTATTCAGTTGAAGAGCACAGCCAATAGAGATAAGCCGCCGATGCATATCGGTAGGCTCCGCACAACGTCGTCATTTTTGGACACCCAACCCGATACCCATTCGTTTTTTGGCTTCGGCCCCTGATACCCTCTCTTCCATTATTAATATAATTTCAGTCAATTTTAAGCAAATGTTGGAGAAGTAAAAGAAGAAGAGAAAAGGGAATTACGTATATTGTACCTGAGATTGAGAAAAAACCAAATTGAGCGGCGATGGTGGTTAGGTGCAGTCGCCGGTGATTCTTTTGCCGTCAATGATGAGGCAAGGGCTTAGGGCTTAATGGTCGAGAGGGAGGAGAGAGTGGTGGAGGGGGATACGGTGAGGAGAGAGAGTTAGGGTTTTGGGTGGGGGATTTTTTAGGGATACGGAGCCATCGCCTTCATGTTGGTGTTGGTGCTGTTCGTCGTCGTCGTCGTCGGAAAGTTAATGGATAGCCTTGAATTGAAAAGAAGGCCTTGAATTTGTAGGTGACGGTGATGGAAGCGTGAGGGGAAATGTAGGCCTTGAATGAAAAGAGACAGAAATATGTGAGCCCGTCGTTTCTATTGAGGACCGCTGCGAAAACCCGCCGATATTATTGGCAGCACTTATCCAAACAAGCGCTGCCCGATTTTTATTTTTTGTGCCGTTTCTTAATACAACCGCCTCTTATAGTATTATTGGTGGCGGTTGGTATTCAATAACCGCCACCCGGATGAAAATTTTACTTTTTTTATTTTCATAAGTGGCGGTTCTTTGATAATAACCGCCACCTTTGAACCTTTTGCAGCGGTTCCTCTATGAACCGCCACTTATACAGCGCCTCTAATCGATTTTTTTGCACTAGTGAAAAATGGTTGTGGTTCATAGGGGTCTATTTTGGGAGGAGACTAAATTTTTGATCATGTATAAATAAAAACTTTTTTTTATTTATTGGTGTATGATTTTCTGAGATCTGGGGTTAATTGGTGCAATTCTAAAAATGATTAAAAATGGGAAAATGTTCCTTATTCCACTTTCCTTTTCTTATAATCTTTTACTGTTTATGTGTGGGTTGAGTAGAATTATATCAATGGGGTGAAAGGAACTAATGCTTCCAGTTAGAATCCCGGTGTCTCTGTCCATTCAATTTTGTAGTGTATCATTATTTTGTTGGTTTATGTTGTTGTTTGTTACGATATATCTCCATTTAATGTGATGTACCATTAATTTCTATTTAGTATGAAGTTTAAGATAATTCGCCAATGATAGATCCACTATTGCTTTGTAGATGCATATATTATATTTTATACATTTGAAAAGAGTTATTCAGATATATACATATCAATATATTATTAATGACTTAATTTGATTTTTTTCAATTATTATATGAAACCCAGTTCTTATTGCAAATATGCTTACAGTACTAAAACTTATTATGTCGTGCTTTCTACAAGAACATGGTGAAGATTGCAAAGTGTGTAACTTACAATAAGGTGATTAGTAATTTCAGGAAATGATATATATATTCACATATATTTAAGATGACAGTTGTTATTCCGATTTGGGTTTTATTAGATATCATATGAAATTACGATGCTCAATTGGTTTTACAGGTGGTTGGTATTTTCGGTTTCAACGGTGAAGATCACATTGGGAAAGTGGGCTTTCCACTTGTCTAGGTATTAACCTTTATGCTTAATGATTTTGGAATATTACTTTGACCTCTTAAGATTATTTTGCTGGTAGGTTATTGATTTTAGAAAATTACTTTGCTTTTGCATACTTTTTGTTTTTTTTATTTATTTTTATTTGTGCTTGGTAGTGACCATTTACGAAATTTTATTACTGTCACGCAGCTCCATCTTTTTCAAGTTCTTTTCCGCATCTATTTTCTTCTTATTTATGTGCTTATTTTAGTGGGGCTGCAAAAGAGATTGTACATGCTTTAATTCTCAATCTGGATTTTTTGAGATCCGTGACGTTTCTTGGCACTCATTAATTTTATGTTCTTTTTATTTATTTATTTATATAACTAGAATAATCCTTCGTAGATTTATGAATTCTGCCTTGGCTGACCCATTTGAAGAAATACGTCATCAACATGTTAATAGGATGTTTGTGGGGATAGTGTTCTTAAGATTCTAATGAAAAATGTTAGATCTTTGGATTATCGGGTGAGTTTCTTTTGTTCTGCATTTTTCAATATTGTTTTGCTCTTCCTTTTTCAAAATTTAGTTTATTATTGTGATTTTTTTAAAATTTTATGAGTTGGTCAGTTACTTTGACTTTGTTAAATTTAATGCTTATGAATGTTAAAACATTTATTGAAATGGTGATATTCATGGAGTATTTGTATATTCTGATTTTCGTATTGACACATTGAGTCTGAATAGTTTAATATCAATTTTTCATATTGAATCGTTTTATATGCATTATTTGTATATTCTAATTTTCAGACTTTGTATGTATTGATTCTCATATTTAATTGTTTGATTTGCTGTTGCGTGTGTATTTGAAAAGAAAATTCAGATCCAATTTATGTATTTTTTTTATAGATTATTTGAATCGCTCGATATTCATTTTCTAATGCGAATGTATTTAAGTCTGGATACAATACTTATATTTGATAATCATTGTGATTTTTCTAAGTTTGCTAAATTCAAATAATTTTTCAAAATGGTTTTTCTTTATCCAAACCAGTGTAGTTTTTTTTTTTTTTTTTTTTGCTATGTTTATATACGAATAATATATATATATATATATATATATATATATATATATATTATATATATATATATATATATATATATATATATATATTGTGTGTGTGTGTGTGTGTGTGTGTGTGTGTGTGTGTAATTTTCTTGATTTTTCAATGCGTATTCATTTTGTTACCCAAAAACTTATAATTAGATTTGGAATGGTTTCCTAAATATGTGTTTCAAGAGTATTTTATTATTTTGTAACCTTAAATCTTAAATACCCTGTTTTGGTGTGCCTAATAACTATTTGTTTTTTGTTTTTTAAAGGCTTTATTAAAAAAATTATTTTCTAAATACCTCTCTGCAGAAGTTCGTGCAACAGTATTTCTATTCAAATATTAATAGCGTTTCTGCAGTTCTTGAGCACTATTGACATTAGTTACTTACATACATTTTTCTTTGTCATATTTTTTGATTGCAATTATGGTGTAAATTCGGTATATACAAGTGCAGGTGCCTTACATTTGGGCTCAGTTTTTTAAGTATGTGTGTGTGTGTAGACTTTTTTTGGTGTTTTTCTTTAATCTATTTTTGAATTTTTACATGAGTTGACTTTGTCTATTTTTCTTCGTTTGTTTGTATTTTAGATTGAAGATGGTGCTGATATTATAGATTGCTCCGTTCAAATGTCTAAGGGTGGGATTGCATTCTGCTCGGATAGAGCGGACCTTATGAAAACTACTACTGCATCCACTCTTTATATCCTTTTTTTTTCCGGATATTAGATAGAGTTCTTCATAACATTGTTGAATATACATGTATAGACAATTTCTCTAATGTATTTGAGCTACTCTTTGATTTTGTGAAAATTGGTTATTACAGAGATCTATTTTCAGATCTGTTTCATCCTCAGATTTTTAATTTTAAAAAATTAATTAATTCATTTGTTGTATAAATTTTGGATTTCTTAAACACCAGAACAAATGGATCTTTTTTATCCGTGATTCCTTTTTTTTTTTTTTTCAAAAAAATTGATTAATCAATATCTCCATCATCCCATTTGATTATGAGGAATATATCCAACATCCAATGAGATTGCGATTAAAACAAATTTATGAGCCCTCTGCCTCTACCCCAATAAAAGTTTTTTCTTAGAAAATAAAAGGATTAATTCAAATTGTTTTTCTTTTTGTTGGTGCTTTTTTTTTTCAATTATTGTTTTTGAGAGGAACAAGAGGCTTATAGCAGTTGTAACAAATTAACGTTGGAAAGACATTATACATGCTAGATACACTATGATACACTACGATGGCCCTTATGATATTTTCGAATAATACTACAAAAAGAGCAACATCTACTATTTCTTTTGGTCTGTTGTAAAGAGAAAAAATGTACGTTCGATTATTAACAATCACGTGGTGATGTAATGCATAGTTGGATTGAAATAACAATAACAATATTTATTAGAGTAATTGTATGAAAGTTTAAATACTGTCTTTTGGCTTGTTTTGTTAGTTAAATGAAAAAAAAATGGGTTTATTAAATAAATATTATATTTTTTATTCAAAGTTGAAAAAATATTACAGAAAAAAAATAAATTGAAAATTTAGGTCGGGACGCCACTCCGAGTAGCGTCTCGCCTGTGGAAAAATTGCGGGACGCCACTCGGAGTGGCGTCTCGGACCAATTTAAAAAAAAAGTTTTGGGGCAGAATTTAAAAAAAAAAAATTGGGAGAGCGGGACGCCACTCCAACTGGCGTCTCGAGGTCGAATTGAAAAAGAAAAAAAAAGTAGGAGAGCGGAACGCCAAAAAAACCAATATTAATGATAGTGTTTTTTTGGAATATACTCCCTCTAATTCTATTTTTATGACGTTTTTTCCACAAGTACCCTCCCTCTCTCATCTTTATGAATAATTATATATCTAATCAATTGCTTCCACTTCCCCATATTAATTACTTTATCGGATCAATCATCATTTCCATTTCTTTTTCTTACCGCCATTTCTTTTTCTTAGCCTAACTTATGGGTACATGTATATTTATATGGTTCTTTTTTTCTTTAATATTTATCAAAACACTTATGGTTCATTTTATTTGTAGAATATTTATCAAAATATAGTTCTTTGTTTTTTTAGAATATCCATCAAACTTATTTGTTGTTTTATTTTTTTAGAATATTTATCAAAAATATGGTTCCTTTTTATTTAGAAAAAATATTGTTCATTTATTTTTTTAGAATATTCATCAAAAATACTTATAAATTAACTGAATTTGTGGTTGAGATGAAATCGAGAAGAGGATTTTTGGAGCAAACATTCTTCCCAAATTTCAAAATATTTTAAGCACACTGTAAATAAAAATAATAACCGAGAAGAGGATTTTATCTCAACCACAAATTCAGTTAATTTATAAGTATTTTTGATGAATATTCTAAAAAAAAGAACCATATTTTGATAAATATTTTACAAATAAAATGAACCATAAGTCTTTTGATAAATATTAAAAAAAAAGAACCATATAAATATAATTAACATGGAGAAGTGGAAGCGATTGATTAGATATATAATTATTCATAAAGATATGAGAGAGGGAGGGTACTTGTGGAAATAAAATAAAAATTTTAAGTAAAACGAAATTTAATTGAAACAACTTTTAGACGCTAAAACGTCGTAGAAATAAAATCAGAGGGAGAGAGTATATTCCCAAAAAAGCTAAAACGTCAAAGAAATAAAATCAGAAGGAGAGAGTATATTCCAAAAAAACACTATCATTAATAGTGAATTTTTTTCATTTTCGCCCCGAGACGCCACTCTGACTGGCGTCCCGCTCTCCTACTTTTTTTTTTTTTTCAATTCGACCTCGGGACGCCAGTCGGAGTGGCGTCCCGCTCCCCAAGTTTTTTTTTTTTAGATTTTGCCCCGAAACTTTTTTTTTTTTTAAATTGGTTCGAGATGCCACTCCGAGTGGCGTCCCGTAATTTTCCCACAGGCGAGACGCCACCTAAATTTTCAATTTATTTTTTTTCTGTAATATTTTTTCAACTTTGAATAAAAAATACAATATTTATTTAATAAAACAAAAAAAAAAAATGGACGGTGAATTATTAACAAGACAGTGATGACCCTCACGAGATTTTCGGATGATAATACAAAAAGAGCAGCATCTACTATTTCGTTTAGTTTGTTTGAAGTTAAAAGAAAAACTGGACAGTGAAATAGGTGTAAAATTAGGAAAATCTCATAGAATCTAGAAGATTTGACTTATATTGATTTTAGGATATTTTCTTATTTTGAGTGTTTTTTTCTATGTTCTTTTAATTATTTATTTCGCTTCTTATTTACAAGAGACAGATATATTTTTTACACCTTAATTTTAGGATTTAGACTTTTTACTCTTTTCTATTTAAATAATGATTTGATTTATATTATTAATTTTAAAAAACAATATGTTTGCCCGCGAAAATGATAATTCTATAAACATGTCTTATCTTTTCATCATGATTGTGCTTAATTTCAACAATATGACTAAGATTTAAGAGTCTTTGGCATAACTTTGAATTATGAGGGTATATAATATATTATTGAATGTTTGACGAATATAATTCTAAAAATTATAAGATATTGTTGTCCCATAACTTATACACTTCCGAAAAATGCATAGAATCTCATGTTATCTGATAGTCAATAAACTGTTTCGATTTGCATTGAGTAATTAATTAATTAAGGAGAATTTAAATTAGACCGTGTATAGGAGAGAGAGGGAGGGAGATTGAATTTTTGGAAATTATTCTCAATTATAAATGAGGTATTTTCTAATTATGATAGGTTATTTTGATATAATTATACTCTAAATGCAAAATATGAATCATAATATATATCCATGATATGGCCATGATGCGGGCCCAAGCCTGGACGTTTCATTATCCTCCATCCCTCCACCCCTGACCTCATAGATAACTTTTTTGTTTATGCTTTAGAATAGATTTATGATAAATGTACTTAATTATTTATTTATTTTATATACACTATTGAACTTCACTTGGACATTCTTTTTAAATATCTCAGATTTTGATTGTCTCGCATCACTCCAATAAACGACATTGAGCAAATCACAGATTAATAATATTTTTTACTAACATCGACGAAATTTACGCTATAGTGATGACAATATATAATATACATTTATAAAAGCGTCTTATTACTATATTATTCTTTTCAAACATTTCTCATTTTGGCATTACTTAATTTATGAAATTAATGAAATTTTTTGATAAACTCTTACATTTTTTAGTTTTTCTTATATTTGTCCGCGTAATACGCGGGTTTTCACACTAGTTTTGTTAACATGTCTAATCTTATCTTAGAAGGACAAGAGAGTTTTGAGTTTTAGATCTATCCTATATTTTCACATTATCATTTATACGATATACTATTTTTTTAATATCGAGATTATGTTATATATTACATATATATGAGGTGCCCAGTAAATAGACATTCGAAAATATTTCACCATTTTCTAAAAATCATTTTAATGCAATTCGAGTTTTTTAAAATTACTATTGTTTAAAAAAATTATTTGCATTAGAGCATCTCCAATAAGATGTCAATTGAAGTATCATCTACATCTAGATGACGCGCTAGACATTGTTTGTTTAACAATTTACTTTATTTATTTATTCATTAATATTAATTAATTTATATTTTAAATAATAATATTGTATTTATCATGTCATTAGAAATTCACTTTGTCATATTGAATTTGCTCATAGAGTATGGCTTTATCACCTTATGGTAAACATTCTTCATGTTATGATTTTATCACTTATAATGCCTTTGTCATCTTATGGTATGAGTTTTTCTTTTTAACATTAAAAACAATTTGTTCCAATTTAAATGAGTTGTCTAATTAGTCAACAAATTTAGGAATTTAAATAAAACGTGTGATCTATTTTCTTATATTCTTTATGGTATACTATTTCTTTATTCTCTGAAATGGGAAGTTTTGAAGATATTTGAAGAGATTTATTTTGTTAATATTCAGGGTTTATGAGCACCATCAAAATACAACTCACAATCACTATATTTGGTCCTAAGCAAACCTCTTAATCACTATAATATATGAAATCAGATGATAATGTGTACATTACGTTACACACAATATGTTGACCAAATCATATTTCAAGAAAATTATTATAGAACTTCAATTAATGACGTACGTAAAACTTCTATATAATAGAATTTCAATTAGTCATTAGACACAATTATTAGGCAGATCGCGTATTTTCTTTCTTTCAACAAGTCATAAAAATAAGTATCTTAATGACTAACTTGAAATCATTTTTGGTTTCCTCATCCTCTTGGGATTCTTAGGTATTTACATCAGATCTATCTAATTACTAATTAGTCACTTTTTTTTTTGGTATCAGAGCCATGTGTCCTAGGGCCTTGGTTCTGAAAAAGCTTCTTTCTTGTTTGTCTTTTACCTTTTACATTTAATAAATGGCAGAAACTAGAAATACACCGGAGGTTGATCCTAATACTGCTATTTTTCAAAATCCAGCAGTTTCTATAGCTCCTCATGCCTTGATACAACCACAACCTCAGCTTGTATCTGTCAAACTTCATGAAAACAATTTTTTGATCTGGAAACAACAGATCTTGGCTGCAGCCACTGGTTTAGGGCTTGAATCCTACCTGAATGGAACAACAGATGTTCCTCCTAAAGTTATTCAGAATCAAGAAGGCCTGGTTTGTCTAAATCCCAAGTTTCAAGTTTTTCCAAAGACAGGATCAGTTATTGGCTTCTTGGCTACTCTCTTCACTGTCAGAAAATGTGCTTATCCTTATGGTTGGCCTAACCACTAGGCCATGAGATGTGGAAAACCTTAGAAGCCAATTTTGCAGGCTCAATCAGGAGCAAAAACCATGCAGTACAAGATCCAACTGCAGACAATGAAGAAAGGAAACCTATCAATGAGGGAGTATTTGAACAAAATTAAAGTGTGCTGTGACAATCTAGCTGCATCTGGCTATAAAGTTGAAGACTTTGATCAACTGCTCCATGCTTTGACTGGATTAGGCAGT
>BMAC01003078.1:30369-61464 GCA_014905375.1 Phtheirospermum japonicum
CGGTTTCGAAATATGCTTCATGTAGCTCCCTCACCGGTTTTGGATTGAGGGGGGTGTGTTAGACTATCCTAATCAGCCCATGACAGCTCAGCAGCACAGCCTTTTCATCTCAGCATTACAAGTGGCATTGTGTAAACCCTCAGCTCAGTTTTTGGACGTTTGCATGAGCTCATGCAGGACATGTACGGGTGCATTCTCCACCTCTTATTTTGGAGTAATCTCCACCCTTTGTTTAGTGTGTAGCTATCCTTTATCAAGGGCTCATTCTTTGTATCCGTTGTAGTGTGTTTTGTGGTGTACAGCCTGTGAACTAGGGTTTAGCTCTATATATGTATTTGGCTAGAACACCTTTAATGAATAACAAGAAAGATAATGTTTCCCCTTCCTAATATAGCTCTGTGTGCTGCTGGCCTGATTTCCAACAGAAACCAAACAATCTGCAAGAACACAATAGATATGGTGTATAGTTAGTAACATTAATTGTGATCTTTTGTTCCTTCAATTTGTCCATTTTCGTTTGCTGAGCAAACAGCGGTGATATTTTTTTTAATTGAATTTAAATAAAAAAGGCAATGTGGATCTCATTGTATAACTGTTACTATCAAGATTTCGAGAAAATAGAAAAATAAAAAAAAAATCCAAAAGCCTGTCGCCACATTTTCAAAACCATTTCTTCTATCGCCCTCTGTAAAATTACACACACACACACACACAAAATGTTGGAAATCAGGCCAGCAGCACACAGAGCTATATTAGGAAGGGGAAACATTGTCTTTCTTGTTATTCATTAAAGGTGTTCTAGCCAAATACATATATAGAMCTAAACCCTAGTTCACAGGCTGTACACCACAAAACACACTACAACGGATACAAAGAATGAGCCCTTGATAAAGGATAGCTACACACTAAACAAAGGGRGGAGATTARTCCAAAATAAGAGGTGGAGAATGCACCCGTACATGTCCTGCATGAGCTCATGCAAACGTCCAAAAACTGAGCTGAGGGTTTACACAATGCCACTTGTAATGCTGAGATGAAAAGGCTGTGCTGCTGAGCTGTCATGGGCTGATTAGGATAGTCTAACAGTTTCCAAGAATTTATGCAATGGAAACGTTTACCATGAATGCAACGCAAGTAAGCTCGATTCAACATGTGATGTCGCTTGCAAAAATAGTCACTTGTTTCCTGTCACGGAGTTCGATTCGAGTTATTGTATTCCTGGACTACTAGATCCAAAACAAAATCATTACTACTGTTTATATCGTTGTTAATTCTCGTGGTTTCATCGTGAGCACAATAATTAGTAAGAGTATGTGTATTATTTAATCGTTTCATGAGTGCAATTAATGAGTATTCTCTTGAATATGATTTAATTATTGAGGTATATTATATTATTTTGAGCATTTATTATATTTTTGATAGATAAAATTGACTAATACTTTATATATACTTCATTATTTGCAAGTTTAGTTTAAAAAACAAATAAATTTAACTAGGATTCAAATTAACACGGGAAGTTAATGTTGATCCTCTTAAATTCAAATTAAAAGTTTGCTCCTCATCAGGGACTTTATGCTTTATCGTTGTGGTACGAAAGAGTTGGTTGAGGAGCAGCTAAACGATTGGCGTACCAGCCTTTTGACAAACACGAGGCGAAATGTTTATGATTTTTTCCGACCGGAAGGGCCCAAAAAGTCGTGGGCTAATGTGGTGTGGGCAAGCGGCATCATGCTGAAACACTCTTTTGCACTTTGGTTGGCTGCACAGGGACGTCTACGGACTAAAGATCGTTTGGGTCATATGGATTTGGTCGACAATACTTGCAGTTTTTGTGGAACCGAACAGGAAACTGCTGCTCATCTCTTCTTTTTGTGCAGTTTCAGCGCTGAAATCTGGGCAGCAATCAGAGGATGGATTGGAATTGCGAGGCAAATGTCAACTCTTAATAGCGCACTTAAATGGGTCAAGAAAGACGCACGCGGGAAATCGAGACAATCAAAGGGACAGAAAATCGCTTTAGCTTCCATAGTTTACCACATCTGGAATGCTCGCAATCGCCTCATTTTCGAAGGAGAATCGCTTAACATGGATTTAATTATTCATCGCATAAAAATGAATGTTTATAAAGTAATGTACTCTTTATTTCCAGTATTATTTAGGAATTTAATGCCAATTCCAGAGTGAGAAGCCAACTTGTGGCTGCCCCTCTTTTGTATTCTGTGTTTTCACACTAAGGTGCCGACCTGTGGTCGTCTTTTGTGATGGTATCTTTTTCCAGGACCTGGTAATTGTGTAACACATTTTTGATCTATATAAATTTATTTACCGATCAAAAAAAATAAAAAAATCTAAGCTCTCCTCAAATTTCAATGATTCGTAGTCATAATAACAAACTCATGATGCTTGTGAACACGAGGGATCTCCAAATAAACCTTCATAATGATCTCTACTTAATTTCCCAATACTTTGTGTAGCCATTATTTTTACCCTTGTGCTAGTTAGTTAGTTGCAACACATTGTTGTTGGCCTATATATAAATAATAATAAGAATATGCATGCCCGCTCTCTAGAACCCTACAACCGATTTACAAGGTCAAAGTCCTTCACAAACAAACGCCCGCCTCTTACCACAAACGCATGTACATTAATTAATTCTTATCATTTGGGCCCGACCCTATACGTATCTCAGGAATAGGTGATTTGATTTTTCCAATTTAGGTATATATGAGGACGATTTAATATGTGCCGATTTTGAAGTTGAGCTTTATTGGCTTATCGAATTTTTCTTTTAATATCTTCAAGAACACCTTCAAAGTTTTAGAGAGAATTTCTCTAATCTTTTTCACTTGTAATGTTGAAATTATTGTGTTTTTGCAATATGAGAAAGACTCTGGTTTATAGGTGTAGGATGAGAATCATTACCATAATGTCTTGATTAAAGGAATTCAAATCTATATTTCTCATAGTCATGGAATTTGACTTAATAAGTAAATTAATATATGATCATATAATATTCTAAGTATATTATTTACTTTTGAATTTAATATCCAAAACCAAAAAAATAAAAATACATCTAATATATGTTAATAATTAGATTTATTCTAATTAAAGATTGTAAATTAGATTTATTCTAATTAATTGGTACAGCGATAATTCATTTCAACGAATTGTATAGGCTCGTTCTACGTGTCGTGTAAATTATTATAACTTTTTGAATTTCTCAATTCCATTTATTGGTGAGTGAGAAATGGTGTTTGGAAGTTGGATAAGTGCTTTTAAGCCTTATCGTTTATCCCACATTGATAGTTATCCAATGTGGAAGGGAGTTTAAAAGTATTTAACTTTTAATGATTGGACATCAAGTGGGCCCAGTGGGTTGTGTGGACTTTGTGTAAACGAAGCTCACGCGGGCTCTTGAACTTGGGTTCGCCAGTCCGCCTTCGGCGAAGCCGAGCGGATCCGAGCCCGGACCTCGGTCCTCGGCTCTGGGCCTGGGACTTGGGACTTGGGCAATTGGTCCGATTGAGATGGTCCGTGTGGGATCCGGGTTCCGGTTCAACCATGGATAACTTTTTAGCCGCATGTGGTTTTGACCCATTTGAATTTTGTAACTCCTGACCGTTCAGGTCAAACGTCATGCTATTTATTATTGCATAGCCGCATGTGGTTTTGACCCATTTGAATTTTGTAACTCCTGACCGTTCAGGTCAAACGTCATGCTATTTATTATTGCATGTACGTTACTTTGACCAAACACCTGACTGCGTTTGAATAGACAAGCTGAACCTGTCCAGGTTCATGCTGTCAGGTGTCAGACGTTTTGAATGTCTTTATGACATTCAGGCTGTTACCTTCCCTGGAAATCCCTATATAAGGGTGAGAAGCTGCAGTTCATTTTACTTTTCCATACGAACAACACCTGAACTACGAAAAATCACCTGAGCATTCTGCATTACCATATATCTATTTCTGCACTTTAGTTTTTACATAGTTCAGTCCAAATTTTCCCAGTTCGTCGGAGCCCTGATATTCACGGTGCTGTGATATCACGGGACGAAGTCGTTTTATCTTTGGGAACGTTTTGCTAAAACCGAAGGGCACCACCGGGGCAAAATCGTTTTGCGGAAAGAGAACTTCTCGACTCGACTTTCATTGATTTTTTGGTTTTTGTTTTCTTTTCTTTTTCCAGTATTTTAGCGATTACATTTACAGCCCTGTTCGATTTATTTGTAATAGTTCCAACAATATATAAATTATATTTAATTTTTCAAAATTTACGTGTATACACTTTCTTTCAACATTACATATAGCTAGACGAATTGACTATTTATAATATTTGCGAAGTTTAGGAATGAACTTGTAAGATATTTCAATAAATGAATAGATTTAAGGGAAAATATTTATTTGCCTCCAAATGTATTGCTCTTTTACCTTATAAATTATTTTTCCTATTCAAACACCTCTTAAAGTATACGCTTGTTTCTCTTTTTGCCTCTTACCGACTAATTCCATCCAAAATGTTGTCGTAATATGAACACACGGCAAGAATTTGCATTCTTTATATTGGAATCTTGCCAACGACGTGTAACACCCAAACATCCGAATATTTATGTGAAACATTGCCATAAAAGTTAGAAATGGGGCCAAAACCACATCGCATTGATGACCATTCATTCCGACTTTTTCAGAAATAGGTTACAAAACTATTCGAATATTTGGATTCTAGACATCGTCAGGAAGAGTTTGATATAAAGATTGCGAAACTTTTATCGTCGTGAAACTGACATGCACAAGCTTCGATGACTTTTTTGGACGGAAATGGAGAAAAAAATGTGTACTTTAAGAGATATATTGATAGAAAAATAGTTGTAGAGTTAAAGCCAAAAATTTGATTATATTTCGGGACAAATTCTCTCCCCTAGTTAATAAGTCTAATCTTATTTTGTTAACATGTCAAATCACCTTAACATTCACATTTGTTCCAAGGACAACAAAATTTGAGCCATTATTACATCTCAACATTATCATTTATACAATATATATATATTATCAAAATTATTTCATTATATTACATTAATTATTTATGAGGGTTGGAAACAAAGAAAATAAAAATGACATATTAGGAATGCATAATTCGGCCGGAACAACAAGATTGTGAGAATAAACTCTCAATCTTGATAAACAAATATTCAAAATCAATTAATCTGCCTAGATCCACAAAATACTAAATATGTAAAGGTTTCAAATGATTTAATGAAACAAAAATAAATTCAACTCTCAATGTGTCTCTTGGACTTCTGGACGCCGTTTTGAATGCTCATAAAATCTGAAATCTTGTAATCTGGAAATGAGCAATATATTGCTTGAAATATAAGAAAGTTGGCTTTCCAATGTGGCTAGAAACAATGAAAACTACTATAAAGACTCCAAAGTGTGCGATTGACAAATTCAGTTTGCCCATCTGTCTGCAGATTATATGCACCATAGGATTATCACCATAGGATTATCACCAACCCTATAAAGAAAAGCTACAAACTTCTCCAAAAATGACTAAGAAATTTTGTATCCACCATAGGATTATCACCAACCCTCTTTGCAAATTGGATTTTGGGTTTTGGGAGAAGTTTGACAATCAGTTTGAGTTTTGGGAGGTGATGTATGTTATTTCTTGGTTTTTTCTTGAAATTTTGGAGACAATTTGGTGGTGAATTCAGTAAAAATAGATGCATATTTTTTTTTGTGTTCGAGTATTTAGAAGTTTGGTATTCTTAGAGTAAAACAATGCCAACTTTTTTCTTACATGTTAAAATAACATTGGAAAACTTTTCTCTAAATATTCATCAAAAGATAAATATAAGTATTTGTGATAATTAAATAATTTTAAATCTAACAATCAAATGTTTTATTCTCAATTGGTGTAATTATTATTTTATCATTTATTATTATTTAATAATTTTATATTTTAATACTTAGAGTAAATTTGTTAATAAATTTATTTACATACTTAGAAAGAAAATCAAAAGATGTCGCATTCTAAAAACGTGTCTAAATTTTATTAATTAATTAATTAACTATTATTATTATATTTTAAATTTTAGTTACATACTTAGATAAAATCAAAATATGCATATTGTCAATATTTGTCGTATCTAGTTATTATATAATTTTATATTTGTTTATTTTGAAATTAAATTTATTAATAATATTAAGTTATATAGTAATATTATTGAAGAAAATGCGTAACTTACTTATATAGAATATTTGAAATTGTAAAAATAAAATTATTTTAACTTTTAGGGGAATTGTCAAATACATCATAAGAAAAAAGTATTTTTGTCAAATACTCCAACTAATTAAATAAATTATCAAATAGTCCACTCTAAATATTTAATTACAAGGTTACCCCATTAAAATAATAATATTAATATAAATAACAATAATAATAGTAATAATAATAATAATAACAACAACAACAATAATAATAATAATAATAGTTTTCTGACGAGATCTTTTTTTCACCTAATTTTTATTAATTACTATAAAGTAAGAAAATTTTGAACATGTAGCAAGAAGTTATTTTGGACATTAAATAAGAAACTTTCGTACATATAGTAAAAAATTTTAGACTCATAGTAAGAAATATTTTCCAATTTTTCTTGACATTAAATAAAAAATTTAAGACATATATATATATATATATATATATATATATATAGTAAGAAAGGCAGATTCAATATATAAAAATACAATAGTATTAAACATATATTATTTCCTTATATGTATGCATAATCGACTAGTTTAAAAATTCGCAACTACGTGGGCATAAATAAGAAAGGTATACAAACGTAAAAACTTATAAATATAAACAATTTCAGAAAGTGATTATTAATGTCAAAAAGGAAAAAAAAGATAGTTCACTTTAAAATATGAAACACTTATTTGTGAACTACATTAACCGTTTTATTCACAATTATATCATCTTCGTCGCAACAATAATTATTCAACACTTATTCACTCAAGAAATTGCAACATAAAACTAGCCCTAGTTGAACACTGGTCTTGGCAAATACAAGTCAATGTTGAAGAGAGTTTAACCTTAACTCTTGTTTATAGTCATTGTGAAATAAAACAATAAGTGAAAACTATATTCTCTGAAATTCGATGTGTGGGTTGCACAAGTAGTTATTTTGACGTGTAATCTTATAGAAAAATTGAATATTATTGCTTTTTTTAGTTATTTAGAAAAACTAAATAAGTGATTATATATTTAGAGTTAAGCAATATATATTTAAACCATCTAATTATTTCTCAAATACAGAATATTATTAGAAAATTATTGAACTGGTTCATACAAAGATTACTTTTCGTTGAAACGTAGTTTACAAATTATAAAATACTTAATTGTACACAACATCCACACGCTATTCTCCAGCCTGCAATAAAATAAAATAAGATGTGAGATTTGGTTTTTCTATAAAACCAGATAGGACTCCATTATGGGGCCCTATAAATGACATGACATTCACCCCTCCATGTATATATAAAAAAAAAAAGCGAAAAAGAAAAGAAAAAAAATGATTAGGGAACTTGAGTTCTCCCATGTGGCCCGCCATGTCACCTATAGGGCTCCGAGCCCTATCTGGTTTTATAAAAAAATCGATGTGAGACCATAGCAGTTATGTACTATTAATTCAAATATATAAAAATCGCAAAATAATGATTTTAAGTCGTGAACCTTAAACCCAAAGTCACGTAAAAGTAACAATTTGAACAAATTGTAAACTGCTATTGCAAAGAACTTAACGAACAAATATTGTGCATAAACAACAGTGAACTTTAATGACATACATATACATTTTTTAATTCTAATTATTTACACCAAATATTACAGTAGGTTTTTCATCTCTTTTTGAAGATGACATGAAGTAATATGATCACAACATAACTCGACTAAACTCGTAAAAAAAAAACTGAGAATCAAAAAACTAGTATATCTATTAAAATAAAAAAAAATGAAATTAATATTACACAAATAACCTTGAATGTTTTAATTCTCTGTATTTCTAAAAAATTGAGGTAAGTACATATATAGAATATCATGATCAATTCTTTTATATAAACTTAACCAATGATAATTTAATTATAAAAAATAACAAAATATGGAAAAGAAGAAAATTGGTTTTGCCATTTTCTCTTCGTTCCACACAAATTCATTAGGCAAAATACGCTTAAAAATATTTTTCAAATATATATATAAATTACAATTTCAACAAACCAACTAAATCAATCTAAACATTACCCACATTCCTTGAGGCGATCTTCCCACTTCACCCAGTGCCTTTACAGATATGATCTCAACATATTTATAAAATATTTTAGATGAATTGATGTCAAGCTAAACCGTGGAGCCATTATGCAGAATATCAAATTTTCTGGTTGTAGAAAAAAAATTAGCTATTCGTCGAAAAAAGAATTGTATTTTGTGTTTTGGAATCAAAATGAGGGTGGTAGTTATTTATAGCGATAATATTTATGCATTTTTTTTTATTATAATATTTTGTATTTTTAATCAGCCTTTAAAATGATTTCAATGAGAGCATTTTCGGTTATAATGAGAATTTAAATATTGTAAGGCCGTATTATTATTTTTTTATTCAACATGTTATCAAGCGATTTTAGAAATAAGCCATACAAAAAATAGTAATAAATTCTATCAAAATTAAAAGATTTCTATTTGAAATTACAATAGTGTACCAAAATTTCTAATTTAAAATACTGATTTATAAAGTTATTGTAGGATTTTTTTTTAATCATAATAATCAATATTAAATCTCATTAGAAAGGGTTTAAATCGTTTACATTATTAACTATATTCCTTAATTATAGGGAAGGTTGACTTTAGATATTGCATTAATTGTAAGGTAATAAACACAATCAGAGTAATAATATAATTCCTCAACCATAACTCTAGGAATTCATACATTAGACATAAATACACTTAATTGAAGTGATTTAATATGACAAAAATGTGTTTTCTCATTCATTCTGGATTATGTTTACACTAATTGAAATCCGAGCTCAGCATAGCAGGGTTGGAATTCGAAGGCCAATTTTCATAATCCTAAAATTAAAGAGAGAGAAATAGTTATTCCATTAATTAATACATTAATTTCAAGAAAAAGAACAAAAATAAAAGGCATAAATAAATTAAAAGTCTTTAAAGTGGCTAAGTCATTACATCAAACTAAATTCAACTTTTTGAAATTAAAATCAAAACTGTTCTTAAAGAAAAGAGGAATTTCAGCACTTTATCAAATTTAATTGAAATATAAGTTGACCCAAAAAAGAGAATAAAGTAAAAGAAATATTAAAGACTAATATTGAATAGGAAATTAAAATTCCAACAATTAATCTTCATCACTACCAAGAAATTGTAAATCAGCTGTCAATTTCCAACTTTTGAGGAAACCCGAATCTGGACCCTTCATCAACCATTTTCCAGACGAATTCGCCCAGAATTGGAAATTCAGGTCCTTAAATACAAAAATCATCCGCTAATCACACTTTCACAAATATAAAAATCATCCAAATTCAGCAACAACTCATTTCAAGACCAATATCATTTGAACCCACTCATAATCACCCAAAATAACTCAAACTCATTTTAGAAAATAAGTTAACCTTTTTTTCCCTCTTTCAGAAAGCTGAAATTGTCTAAAGTAAACAATAATACTTTCTTTTCCAAAGTTATCGAATTATTTCCAAACCCAAAAATCTGTTTACTACACTATGGAAGACTACTTGTTTATTGGTTGTAAAGCAATTCTCGTACGCATATTGGTTCATAGTCAGAAACAAAATCTAAAAAACAATTATCAACAATGGATCTGAAGTATAAACTCAAATCTGTTAAAACAACTTACCAAATAATCCGCCTTTGGAGAACCAATAAACGTGTAAAATAGATTTTGAAAGTTTTGGCGAAGGCATACGAATCTAAAGAGGAGACCGATCTCTTCTTAAAAAATAAAATAATAATAAATAACAAAATAGATCCATAAATGAACGCACCATTTTTGAAATCTACAACTTTTTAAGGATTAAAAAATAAATATGACAGACTTACATGAAGAGCAAACCAAAAACACTTACATATTCATCGGATTTTCGATCTAAGCATCGCTATGGTCGTTCATTCGAGATCGAATCAAGTTTTTATATTATAAACGTAATAACAAGCATGAATTGAGATTTAAGCATGAGTCTTTCGAATTATATTTGGCGAAGAACATGCGAAGAAAACTGAGGTTGAAGGGAGAAATTTTTCAGCCAAAGAAGGGGGGACCCTAGAATTTGTTAGGAGACATTGAAACGAGACAAAAGTGCGATTTTATACCTAAGCCAAAAATCCTAAAAAGACGATATTTGTCATTCTACGCAACTTCTAGATGACACATGGGTTAGGGTGTTAACGACATTAACAAATAAGGTAGATCTCTATTAATATAAATAAATAATCAATTTGTAATTAACTGGGGGAAAAACTTCGCCTCTCTATTCATTCGTCCAATTTTGTTTTTTGTTTTATATAATAATAATTCTCCTCCTCCAGTTGACTTCTGAATATAGATGTTTTCAACAATTTGATACACCTATTTTTTTTATATAGTTCTCAGAAATTCCGATGAAATTCAGAAGATCACCGTACCTGAGATTTTTTCTCTTTTTTGCCTTATCAGTTTTATACATCTTTATTTGTTTATTTTACATACAAACTCCGATCAGATTCAGAATTCATGATTCTTTGTTTTCGCATTTTTTTACATCTATAAAAAACTTGTGGATTTAGTTCTGATTTTTCTCTAGCTTTGTGGGTCTAATTATTTCTAAAATTTTATTTTTCTCACTATTTTATTTATTTTTAGTTTTTCATTGAGAAAACTGGGTTGAGGGTTTATGATCAGGGTTTGATTTTAGTTATTCTCCCAAAGTATGTAATTTTTGCAGATATTTGTGCTCATATCTAAGTGAACTTTCAAATTTTTGCAAATTTCTAAAGAAATTGAAGATCTTTGTTCTTACTTAGAGTCTTTCTAGCAGGTTTTATTCTTGTTGAGATACCATTCATATTTGTTCTTTTATAATATAATTTGTGAGGGAAATATTCATTTTTGGTCCATTATGTTGGTCACTTTTCACAAAAGGTACGTGATGTTGGTCAGCATCAAATCACGTTTTCTAAGTAGGCAAATTCATTTCTTTTCTCGATTTATTTTACTTTAGGTAAAAAAAATACCGTCCCATATTAATATTCAAAGCTCCAATTAATATGTTGGTGATTTTTAATATAACTCGATTTTCAAATTGCTTAACGAAATTAATTGTGTCGAATTGCAATTTTTTTAATTATGATGATGATTCATCATCATCATTATTTTGCAGCATTTGGCCTCATTACAAAAAAGCAGTGAAATGCTGACGGGCTAAAAATCGGTCAGTATATTCTGACTGCGTGCGGACGGGCTAACGCCGTCAGCAAGCGGCTCGTCAGCTGACCTTCGGAACGGAGTTAGTATACTAATTGGGCGGCAGATTTGCTGACGGGGTCACGGTGCTGACGGGTCATTGCTCGTTAGCATAATTAAAAAAAGAATATATATATATATATATATTGTTGACGAGTACATGCCCGTCAGCATTTTTTAAAAAATAAAAAAATATATATATGTTGATGGGCCCGGGCCCGTCAGCATTCTGGGGATATATTCAGATCCCCATCTTAGACAGAAACACAAAAACAGAAAAGAAAAAAGATTTCCACCCCCACCCCACCACCGTTCAACCAAGCCAAATCGTTGCCATCGTTCTGTCGCCGCCCGTCCATCTACAGCCGCCCTCCACCGCAGCAGCCGCTCGCCCTTCGCCGCACCGCCACCCGCCACCACCGCCGCCCGTCCACAACCTCTAACCGAAGTAGGTTTTTTTGGTTTGTTTTTCAAATTTTTTTATATTTTGTATATTATTTATATGTATTAATTTCGTTTTAAATTTGGAATTATAGTTCAATTTAGGGTTTAATTTTCAATTAGGGTTTCAATTTAGGTTTTAATTTCCAATTAGGGTTTCAATTCAGGGTTTAATTTTCAATTAGGGTTTCAATTTAGGGTTAAATTTAGGAGTAATTATATAATTAGGGTTGAATTTAAGAATAATTATAAAATTATGGTTCAATTTAGGAATAATTACATTGTTAGGGTTCAATTTACCAATAATTAAATATTTCCAATTTAACAATAATTACATAATTAGGGTTCAATTTTGGAATAATTACATAATTAGGGTTCAATTTAAGAATAATTATATAGTTAGTTCAAATAGGTTTTGATTATGCAATTAGGGTTCGTTAATGTTCATTAAGAGTTCAATTATGCAATTATCTTTTAAAGTGTATGCGATTGTGGGTTTTAAATGCACTGGTGATCGGTTATGTTAATTTAATGTATGTTATGGTTTGTTGTTATGGTTTAATTGTGATTGATTGAGGTTGTGATTGGTTTGGGAAGACGTCGGTGATGACGTGGTGTACGGCGCCGGTCGGGAGGCTTCGTCCCTCCAATAATGGATTTTAAATTTTTTTTCAAAATGTGATGGTGATTTTAAAAAAATTTGAAAAGTGCGTAGTGAAGGTTTTGAAATGCCGTGATAATCGGCAAATTGTGTTTAATTAATATTTTTGAGTTACCCATTCTTATATATATATATATTTTTCTGTTTGTAACTATCAATAATTTTATTTAAGCAAATATCAATTTATAATTTATATGTAACTTACGGATCAACTTTATATCAAATATTGAGAATTAAAGAATCAAAAATGGTTAAATTTTATTTTGTGAGACGAAAACGATATCATTTATATCAATAAATAAATATTATAAAATTAATAATTCATTTATCAAAATCCGCATAATATGCGATTTTCAAGCTGCTTTGAATATATGTTAATAATATTAAGACATGAAGTTAAAATATTAAATATGAACCCTGCTTCGGTGTGAATCAGGATATATCTAATGTGTAATAAAATAATTGATGACAACTATAGTTGTTTTTAAGAAAAATTAATTTTTGGGCCCAAATTGAGTTGATCCAACAAATCTATATCGTAAAAGAAGAATATTATAGTTAATAATTACAATTAACAACTGATTATTATAATATAATATGTAAAAGTGACACCTTTAAGTGAATAAGTGAGAATATTAAGTGGAAAAGTAACACAATTTAGTTCAAAAGTGATACTATTATATTTTTTTACATCATTTTAGTGAAAATGTGATTATTTAATGTAAAAGTGATAAAAAGTTCACAAAATCATGTTTATATAAGAAAACTTATCCAAATCAAACATGGATATAGATTTGAAATCAGATTGTAGTTTTTTTTTTTTTTTTTTTTGTTTCAACTCATCAATTATTTTATTAAAACTTTAACTTGTTAGAGTGTAATCATAAGATATGATTATATAGAGAAACCTAGAGAACTAGGAACAACAGTCACTACTAATCATAACAAGTCCAACAAAAAAACCAATATACCCATGTTAATTCACTTAGGCTAATAAAATTATCGATGAGTTGAAACTGGAAAAAAAAACCTAGAATCTGATTTCAGATTTATCTAAGTAATTAAGTTTTAATTTATTTAAATAATTAAAATTAAATTATTATTATTTTTATTTATTTAACTAATCACCGACGGGCTGAAAGCCCGTCTGGCTAAAATAAGTTTGTAAATTTACAGATATGCCCTTTACTTTAATTTACAGATTCTAAAATTCTTCGTAAAATCAAATTGAAACTGATTACCCCACACATACAAATTACAAAGACACTTTTACTTTTACCCCACACATACAAATTACATTTTCTATTTAGGGGTCTTCCTGCATACCCAGTTCAATTGTACTTAAATTTTAATATTTTTTTGGATGAGAGGTAGAGGTCGTGGTCGTTCTTCTCTAGGCCTATCTTCGAGCCGTGCTTCTCTTGGTTCATCATCATCGTCTCATTATCAGATAAACGATGAAGACGATGATATGATGGATTTATCGGGAGCGACCCTGTCGATCGTTTCAGCCACCCTGTTCAAGGCCAATACATCGAGAGGACTCATGCCACCACGTCCTGGCATGATCGAGATCTTTTTCGTCCCCCCGATGGAAATAACTTTAATTTAATTTTTGTAAGTAATAAATTCTTTATTTCAATATATTGCCCTATAAAATTCTATATTTTACCAAGATACGCAATGACTCGTCGGAGTTACCGACTATCCTTCGGGAGATCCACGAGGCTCGTATACACCCCGATGGATGGAAGTACGAGCATATTCCCGGTTCTCATCGTCAGTTGTGGTGGCCCGAGTTTTTGGTAGTTAAACTAATATGGTTTTCGAGATTTATTATATATAAGGATTTTTATTAATTAATTTGTTTTGTATTATTTTGCAGAAGCGTTGTTATTGGGACCCGAGCGTATATTCCGAGGCAGTCGTACAGAAAATTTTTCTACAGTTCTATGTCCGCCTCGTACTGTAGTCGTCTCAACGAATGGAAGAAGGCGTGGAAATTAGATGGGAAGGTGGCCACATGCATCGGCGATCAAATCTGGAAGAGATGGCTAGTGGAATTCGAGAAGCCAGAGAACAAGAAGCAGTCGGAGCAGGCGAGTAGACCAGGTTGAGCGAGCCCAGCGGACCGGGTACTGGGATAGCCAAGCACAGAGAAGGGCCTCGCACTGCGATTCATCATGCACGTCGGCTCGTAAGTCATTTTAAAATATGTTTGTAAATTTAACCGGTAAGTAATTAATTACTTCATAATTAAAAAATAATTGAAATACTGTATACAGCGCGAGGATTCGGGTAGGGAACTCCTTGCATTCGAGCTTCTCCTGTCATGCAATAGAAACCCGACGGCTCTTTCACTGACTCAATCGCAGCAGATTTTTGTAAGTATTTTTTTAGATGTAATTAATACAAATATATATCTTTCATTTTTAATCCTCGTAACGGTAAATAATACATCAATCAAAATATTGTAGGAGGAGTATCAGAGAAATCTGGAGGAGGCTCGTGCTTCATCACCAGATCCTGCCTCCGTCGACGAGAACACGTCTATCTACAAACCGTTGGGGTGAAGAAGGGTCGGCGATTTGGCACGGGATGTTTAGGATCTCTTCTGGCTTCGAAGAGTAACAGAGGCGGTACCTCCTCTGTTCCTTAGAGCCGCGTCTGAGAGCTTCAGACGCAGATGGAACTTTTGAAGAGTCAGGTCGAGGCAACCGAGCGTGCACATCAGGAGCAACTCCAAGCAATTCGTGAGGAACATGCACGTCAACAGCTCCAGAACGAGGCAGCTCTCCAAAACCGGGTGATGGAGGAAGTCGCCCGAGCGATGGCAGCGCGACGTCAATGACGGTCCTCTGATGCTCCGCTGATATAGTTTCTGCTCCTTTTGCTGCTACTGATGATGATGATGATGCGGCGGTTTAGTTGATTTACGAATGAATATTATTTATATTTGGCTGTTTATTTATATTTTATAAATTATACGATAAAATTGTTAGTTAATTTTATTTTATTTTTAGTTTTATATTTTTTTGGGGAAAATAAAATTTTCTTAAACTATTTTTTTTCTATCATCTTTTTAAGTACATTTGGTTTTTCTCTAGTTTCTTTATATCAAACTCTTCATGACGATATGTAGAATCTAAATATTTGAACAACTTTGTAAAACATAGCTGAAAAAGTTGGAACGCGTTGTCTATTTTAATTAATTTATTACAAGTGATTTTCATACTTAATCTTTTTAATATATATTTGCATGTAATTGATTTATAATAAATCATTCATAACACAAGCTCTTCTAAGAAAATATAAGGAGACTGAATGTGCAGAGAATTTAGCAAAAATAAATTTGACTTATTCGTGCGGAGGGACATTAGAGTCTCCACAGTCTCAAATTTTATTTTATTTTATTTTAATTGAGATTTTTACATGTTTTTATTTTCGTTAACTCACATGCTCAAATTCCGGTGGCTTTTTTAGACTACTCCGAAGACAAATTTTTTACCTAATTAATAAGTATAATCTTATATTGTTAACAAGTCAGACCGCCTTTTCACACATGTTCCAAGGACGAGAGTTTTGAGTTTTTAGACCTATCTTACATTTCCACATTATCATTTTTATGATATATTATTTTTTATAATATCCGAATTACTTTATTATATTAAATCGTGTGAAACACTAATAATAATATAAATAGAGAGGTACCTTATAAATAGACCTTCGAAAGTTTCCCACTATTTTCTTAAAAATCTTTTTAATGCAATTCGAGTTTTTCAAATTATTATTGCTTCAAAAAAAAGTAATTTGCATTGTAGTATGGTTTTATCATCTTATGGTAAACATTTTTCATGTTAGGATTTTCTCTCATATGGGGTATTATGCTTTTATCATCTTATGGTATCAGTTTTTCGATTTAACATTAAAAACAATTAGTTCCAATTTAAATGAGTGGTCTAATTAGTCAACAAAATATAGAAATTTAAATAAAACGCGTGATCTATTTTTTTAAATTCTCCATTTATGGTATACTATTTTCATATTCTGTGAAATGGGGAAATTTGTAGAGATATATTTTGTTTGGGTTATGGGTACCATCAAAATACAACTCACAATCACTATATTTGGTCCTAAGCAAACTTCTTAGTCATTATAATCTATGAAATCAAATGATAATGTGTATGATAAGTTACACATAGTATGTTGACCAAATCTTTTTTCAAGAAAATTATTATAGAACTCCAATTAATGACGTACGTAAGACTTCTATATAATGGAATTTCAAGTAGTCATTGGACTCAATTGTTACGCAGATCACATCTTTTCTTTGTTTCAACAAGCCATAAAAATAAGTATCTCAATGGCTAACTTCAAATCATTTTTGGTTATCCTCCTCCTCCTGGGATTCTTAGGTATTTAATCAGATCTATCTAATAACTAATTTATTCACTTATTTATTGTGTGTAATTTCACAACTGACGACATAAGAAATGGTTTTGAAAATGTGGCAATAGGTTATTAGATATTTTTTAAAAAAAAATTCTCGAAATCTTGATAGTAAAAGTTATACAATGAGATTCACATTGCCTTTTTTTTAAAAAAAATTCAATTTCCATACATTATATTTTATGAATCAGCAAAATCATTATTTTTCGGCCACACATCTAACTTTCACTTTAAAGAAGAAAAAAAAAATCACTGCTGTTTGCTCAGAAAACGAAAATGGACAAAATGAAAGAGCAATCAATCACAATTAATGTTACTAACTATACTCCAAATCTATTGTGTTCTTGCAGATTGTTTGGTTTCCAAGAATTTATGCAATGTAAACGTTTACCATGAATGCAACGCAAGTAAGCTCGGTTCAACTTGTAATGTCGCTTGCAAAAATAGTCACTTGTTTCCTGTCACGGAGTTCGATTCGAGTTACTGTATTCCTGGACTCCCAAACCCAAAACAAAACCATTGTTACTGCTTATATCGTTGTTAATTCTCGTGGTTTTATCATGAGTGCAATAAGCAACGCGAAATATATGTATTATTTAATTGTTTCATGAGCGCATTTATTGAGTAATCTCTTGAATATGATTTGACTGGTTGAGGCATATTATATTTTTTTGAGCAGTTATTATTTTGATAATAAAACCGTTTTTTGGTCACATATATACATACTTCATCATTTGCAATTTTAGTTTTGCGACTACATCGAATCTCAATCCATCTAATATAGAGAAAAACAAAACCAAAAACAAAACAATCAAATTTAATTAGGATTCAAATTAACACGGAAAGTTAAGGTGATCCTCATATTCAATCAATCAATCTACTTTTCAAATTCATAATTTCTAAGTTCTCCTCAAATTTCAATTATTTGTAGAGTCATAACAGCAAACTCGTGAAGCTTGTGAACACAAGGGATCTCCAAATAAACCTTCGTAATGATCTCTACTTAATCTCCCAATATTTTTACCCTTGTGCTAGCTAGTTAGTTGCAACACATATATATAAATAATAAGAATATGTATGCCACTCTCTAGAACCCTACAAACCGATTGACAAGGTCAAAGTCCTTCCCAAATAAACGCCCGCCTCTTGCCACAAATTATTGTGTTCTTGAGTTATGAGAAAAACTCTTATTTATTGTTGTAGGATGAGAATCCTTATCATAATATATCTTCATTAAAGAAATTCAATTCTATTTTTCTCATAGTCATGGAATTAGACTTAATAAGTAAATTGATATATAATCATATAATCACCCTTATATATTAATGCAAAATCCCCCTAATTTATGTGTCTGCTTCGTATGCTTCGTTTGATAAATAAAAAATTCTGGTGCTTCGTTTGGTTATGTGTCATCCGAGCCTAATATTTACCTAATTTAATACTTTTCTTTTTATTGTATCTTACCTAATTTATTTATTTATTATTATATTTTTCCTTATTCAATATTTCCTTTGATTCTCCTAATATTAAAATAGAAAGAAATCATATATAATTAGTAAATAAGATCTAAATTAGTTATTTTAATTAAAAGAAAACTATATATGAAGTTATTTTAATTAAAAAAATTTTATTATGAAAATAATTAGATAAGTTTTATTGAAAATATAATTTCAAATAATTTTATTTTGGAGTTTCAAATATTCTATATAGGTAAAATATGAGTTATTTATAATAATCTAAGTATGTAACTAAATATTAGTAATGTATTCAATCAAAATATCAAAATATTAAATTATATACTAATAATTAATAAACATTGATTAGGTACCAGTGCGACACGGGTTGAGAGTATGATGTCTTTTGAATATCTCAAAGTACGTAACTAATAATTATTAACGAATTTATTCCAAATATTAATATATAAAATGATTTAATAATAATAATAATTAATAAAATAGATATTAGACACGGGTATAGAATGTGACGCCTTTTGGATTTTTGTAAGTATGTAACTAAGATTTAGTTAATTTAATTTAAACATCAAATACAAAATTATTTAATATTTATAATAATTAATAAATAGATTAGACATGTATAAGCTATGGGTTGGGAATAATTATTTTAATTTTTTATTTTAGATCTAAAATTCAGTAATTATCACAAATACTTTTTATATTTATCTTTGATAAGTTCTCTGTAATACACGGGTGTTAAACACATATATATCATTGCAAAATCCTCATAATCTATGCGTCTACTTTGTATGTTTGGCTTTGATAATAAAAAAATATTGGTGCTTCGTTTGCTCATGTGTCTGCGAGCCTAATATATACCTAATTTAATATTTTCTTTTACTATATATTGCCTAATTTAATATTTTCTTTTTATTATATTTAGCCTAACTCAATAGTTTTCTTTTATTATATTTTGTCCAATTCAATAACTTTTTTTATACTCCTAATATATAAAAATATAAATAAGTCATATATAATTAATAGAAAAAAATCTAGATTAATTATTTTAATAAATAAGAAATTACATATGAAATAAATCTAATTAAAAAAAACTTATATATGAAATAATTAACAAATTGTATTTATAATAAAAGTTGAAATAATTTAATTTTAAAATTTTAAATATTCTGTATAGGTAAATTATGATATATTTGCAATAATTGGAGTATGTAACTAAATATTAGTAATGAACTCAATCTTGATATAAGAAAATAAAATTATATAATAATAATTAATTAATATCTATTAGACAATGGCACAATGCGAGAAGGTTTGAGGATATGACATCTTTTGAATTCTTTAAAGTATGTAACTACAATTACTAACAAAATTAATTTAAACATAAAAATATAAAATGATTTAATAATAATTAATTAATATAGATTAGAGACGATTTGGAAATGTGCCATCTTTTGAATTTTTATAAGTATGCAAATATAATTATTAATGAACTTAACTTGAATATTAAAATATAATATTAACCAATAATTATAATAATTAATAAACTGAACAGGACACGGGTTGAGATACACATTCTTTCAATTTTTTATTTTACAAAAAAATTTTATATTTAGTTTTTTATAAATCTCGTGTAATACACGGGTGTTAAACTAGTATTCTATTAATTAAGAATATTATTTATTAAAAATACAACTAATATGTATTACTTATATTTAACTCCTCAAAATTCACGTGTCTACACTTTTTTCTCAACATTACATATAGCTAGACGAATCAACTACTTGTAATATTTGTGTAAGTTTTGGAATGAACTCGGAAGATATTTTAATACATGAATAAATTTAAGGGAAAATTCTTATTTGTCTCCAAAAGTATTGATATTACCTTATAAACTATTTTGTTATCCAAACATCTCCTAAAGTATACGTTGTTTATCTGATTGCCTCTTATTATCTAATTCGAATTATATACCTATAAATTTTAGCTAATGTGTCTATATACCTATGTATGTTTATTTATTATTTAATGTACCAAAATACCGTCGTATATCTAGTTGTTATGTGATATGTATGTCGACGAAGGCCACCTTGACTATGAGCACCGTGGTCCATGATATAACAATAACAAATTATTAGGTACGTACCCTGATGAACAAAGCAATGTAATCCATCATCAAATTAAGTAATGAACGTCATGTTAAAAAATAATAACTTTTAGTAACAAATAAATGAGTGTTCAATTAAAAAGTAAAATTATGCTTGTAAAAAATAATGAATCTCAAAAAAAACTAACGAATCTCATATTAAAAATGATGAACAATCACCTAAAAATAAATGAACTCTTTTTAGTCGAACACCATGCTATGTACTTTATGGTACATGATTGACTATATAACAACATCATCCGTCCTAAAGTTATAGGTTGCATAAATATATTGGGTGTTTCCACAATGATTTTAATTTTTAACTTACATTAATGCCATATTTAATTATTTTAAAACCAAATACTCCGTTTCGACGAATTGAGTAAATAATTAATTAAATATAAGAATATATATATATATATATATATATATATATATATATATATATATATATATATAATATTTTTAATTATATGCATTATAATTATATTTACCCAATATTTTCATAAACCGTGTGGATTGACTATAAGCTTATGTTTTTTGGACATTTTTAGGACGAGAGGAGTATATGTTAATTAGTTAATACAATAATTAATACTTAGTTGGTTATATGGTAGTAATTAGTCAATACTTAATAATACAAATAATTAGTTATTCACATTTGGCTTAAATAAGATAATATAATATAAAAAGAAGAAAAATAAAAAAAATTGAAGGGGAAAATACACTAAACTCCCTGAACTATTCGAATTTTTACATTTTACTATACAAAGTATTATTTTATTACACTTTGCCAAATGAACTATGTAATTTTTACATTTTACCCTATATGAACAATTTTACACCTGAAGACTTTGGTGAAAATTACACTTAACCCCTCATACTATGTGTATTTTTGCACTTTACCATATAACGTAATATTTTTTTGATTTAACCAAAATATGTTTTATTTTATTTATTTATGTCTACATTTTATATATTCATTACCTACTAAAAATATATAATCAATAACTAAGTACTCTAATATTTATTCTTAATTAATAAACTTATTTATTATATGTATTCATATTATAATATTTAATTTTCTTTTAATATTATAATTCAAAAAATAAACTAACTATATTAGTAGTGTTTTGAACTCATAAATAGGAGAATACGGACCAAACTTATTATTTTGGTATGACTTCAAAATACTACTAGCATAGTTATTTTAGTACGATTTTATTCTTGAAAATATAATTTTATTGAAATATTAAATTTAAATTAGAGAATATTGAACCAGACATATTATTTAATATCTTAATTGATAGACGTCCAATACACTACTAAAATGATTAATTTAGTCTATTTTTTATAATTATAATATTAAAAGAAAATTAAATATTATAATATGAATACATATAATAAATAAGTTAAATAATTAAAAATAAATATTAGAATACTTATTTATTAATTACTATATTTAGTAGGTAACTAGTGTTTAACCCGTGCGATGCACGAAGGGAATTAAAATGGATGGTGTAATTCATTCAATGTAAATATAATATTATTAATTTATTAATGTAATATAATGATTTAAAATACGCAAGTCACGATTATTGATCAATATAAGCAAATTTAAATCAAACGGCGCGGATATACACACCCCACTAAAAAATGTTATCACAAAACTATCAATATTACCCTTAAACCCTACACCCCCAAATACTCCATCTCCTTCAACTCTCCACCACCATTCCAGCCGTCGTTCATCACTGCCGCCATCGGCTATTAAAGAATATAAAAATCATTCGTACAGAAATACGCTGCCGCTGCCGCTATGGCAACCGTGCCATTGAAGAAAGATAAAAGAAAAAAAAAACACTTTGAAAAAAATATCGTTTCGAATTAGATTTTAGAATACAAAATATATCAAAAAATCGATTCGAATACAAAACACATGTTTAAAGGATTGATATGAAAGGGTTGTTCAATTTTTTTTTCGAACAACGTTGTATTGTTCGAACACATGAGTTCTATTCTAGAAACCACACACGAACACCCCTATTTTGCATCTATTTCTTACCCTATGCTGCCCAAATCCGTCACTTGCATTTCACCGCCCATCACTATTTTTTCTTTTTCCTATTCGACGGAGGCGGCGACGGTGTGATGGGCGACACTAATGGCAAAGTTGAAGTGGTGGTGAAGGATTGAAAAAAAATGATGTATTTGAGTGCTTGTGTGTGTGCGCGCGGGTGGAGAAGGTAATTTTGGCATTTTTGTTGATTTTTTTTAATTGGGGTGAGTATATCTGCGCTCTAAAACAAATCAAATGTAAATAACTCCATATTTATATATTATGAAACAACTTTTTACAGACTACATTATAAGTCTAATTATAGTTTAACTTGTTATCATCATATGCTAATAGTTTCAAGCTCTCCCTTTAGTTAGTCACGAAACAACCATATTACTCACGTTATTACAAATCACTACGTGCATCTACTTGTTTAGTCTTTGTATTCAAAGACAAATAGAAGATCTTATTAATAACTTTAGACCTTTCGAATTATCGGTAGCCGTTGTACTTGTTTGTCAACAGGTACCCCAAGATTTTATCATTAGTCATAATTTATTCACATCAATATGTTTGAGTACAACTGATTGATCTAGTTTTACTTTAGTCACAATTTGTTGTATTTTTATTTTAGAATAATTTATATCAATATAATTATACAATTACCAAATCAACTTTTAACCAATAAAAATATAATACTTGTAATATAAATTTGAAAAAATTTATAAAATCAACTAAATAAATATAAAAACTTGTATTTAAATTATAAATATATATTAATTAAATTAAAATTAAGAAATATCACAAAAATCATATATATTATAAGTAATATAAAATAAATCCTAAAATATTTTAAGATTGGATTAAGATATTATGAATTCTAAATAATGATTTAATAATAAGAAAAATATAGAAATTTTGTAAAATAATAAAATAAGTTAAATATATATAAGAAATATATTTTATATACAAATATTTATCAAATATAATAAAAAATATACGAATATATAATATAAAAGAAATCTTATTTCACAATGATTTTATAGAATAAATTAAGAATAATTTAAATCCTAAATAATCATTTACTAAATCCTAAAAGTAACAAAAATACACTTAAAATTCTATAAATAATAAATAAATCAAAGAAAACTATGAATTATGTTAAATAAATACTACATATGTGTTTTAACTCTAAATGATTCTTAATAATTTTTGAAATAAAATAAAATACAAAATGGAAATATTATAATATAATAAATATGATAATATTTTGAAATCAGATAGAAATATAATAAGTTTATAATTAATTTTTAAATATTTATTTTAAAGACATTGAAAGAGTAAATTGGCGATAATTATAAAGTAAATTAAATATATATATAAAAAAATAATTTTTATATCTATTGAATGTTGATAATAAATAATGACAAAGATCAGGAAGTTATAAATAATAAAATAAATCTTACAATTTTATAAAATAGAAAATAATATACTTATTTAAAAATATTATATAAAAAATTATCTCCTAAATCTAGAAACTAAATATATATATAAATATTATAAAAATATATAAAGTACTACAAAAATGAACAAAGAAATACCAAATAAATGAGGCATGGTATTACAAATTTAATTTAAGGGTCTTTGTATTCTATTTTATTATAAATAATATATTTGAAATTAGCCCGTTAATTGAGTCGGGATAGTCACCGAGTAATCGAGTTAAACAGCAAGTCATCGAGTCAGTTGATGAACCCAATAAATAAATTAGAATTATATATATACATACAAGTTATACGAAAGTAATTATAAAATCAAGAGTAATCATTTATGTGTGGATTTCTAACGTTAATTACATAAAGTCATAGTAATTAGTCATAAACTATTAATATACAAATAATTATAAATAATTGTTTAGTTATGAATTTTAAAATAATGTATTGAATTCATTATATTATGCGATTATATAATCAATTTTTCTCACTCTGCCCATGTATAATTTTTATTTGAGATTTTAATCAAATAATTGTATAAAGTTATTTACCTTTCACTTATATTCATAATATACTTTTAATTTCTTTAGGAAAATGGGAAAAAAAAAAAAGAAGAAAGAATATGATTCTATTAGGTTTGTCCTCGTATCGCCTGTTCTGGTCAAAAAATAAAATTACCTTTCTTATAAGATCTTTTTTTTCTTTAACAAACTCATTAAATAATTCTTTTAAATCAAATTATAAATTTCTTTATTTTTTATTCATATTTCTTTTAATTTTGTTTATATTATTTTATGTTTTCTGTAATTTGTGATTCTTTTTATTTATACTTAGTTAATATTTTTTTATACTTTAATGGTAAATTTTTTTGTAGATATGAATTCATATTAAGTTTATAATATTAACAACTTTTTGGGTTTTATTTCTATTTTTTGTATTTATAAATAAATATTTGAAATTTAATTATAAGTTCAAATATCATTTATATTTATATTTTGATTTTAATTTTTCAGATTTTGTAGATTTATAAACTAAATATTTAGATTTATTTATACATTTTACATTTTACTTTTATATTTTATTTTTCAGACTATATATATATATATATATATATATATATATATAATATTTTTGTAATTGTTATTATTATTTACTAATTTTATTTTATATTTTTCTCAATTCTCTTTTTTATTTTTAGATTTATTTAATAACTTTACAGAGTCTAATTATGAAGATTTTAAGTTAATTTAACTTATTTTATGATTTTTGTCTTTAGTTTTATTTGATTATTGAGTTTTCAGTTTTGTTTCGTATTTATTAAATAATATTTATAATTTAATTATAAGTTCTTATATTTTTATCTATATGATTTTATTAATATTTTTAATATTATTTTAAAATATTTGAAAATATTTATATTTTATTTTTGCTTTTTTAGATTTTTCAAATTTATTAACTAATTATTTATTTTAATTTTTTATATTTTATATTTTATTCAAATTTTTTCATATTATTTTTATTTTTCCCAAACTTTATATATAATTATACATAATTCTTCTATATATTTAATATTTCTTTACATAAATCATAATCTTCAAAAAAATATTACATAAATAATTATATAAATAATAAATATAATTATTATAAATAGTAAGTAAAATGAGCGGGAAAATTTTAGAAAACATATTTAGAAACGCTACTTTTTATGTATATATAAAGATGAATACATAAAATATAAACATAAATAAATAAAACAAGAAATATTTTGGTGACATGTAAAAAATATTACGCTATATGGTAAAGTGTGGGGGTTTAAGTATAATTTTCACCATAATTTTCAGGAATAAAATTGTCCATATAGAATAAAGTATAAAAATAACTTAATTTATATGGTACAGTGTAAAAGAAAATCTTTTTTCATGGTAAAATGTAAAATTCTGAATAATTTAGGGGTTTAAGCATATTTTTCCCAAAATTGAAATAATGTCCCAACATAAAAAAGGAAAAAAGAGAAATCTGAGTCTGCTCCCCAATATTCCGTCGGCACACTGTTGGGAATGATGAAGAAGAAGGGACTTTGTTTTGGGCAATTTCTAATTTCTTCCCCAAATTGCTTTGGATATGGTAAGTCTATTTTCTCCTCTCACATTCCACTTTTTCCTCTCTGTTTATCTCGTCATTTTGGTTCAAAATCTGTTTCGAATTGCAATTCCCGTGAGAAAATGAAGCTTGGGCTGGGAAATATTAGAAACTTGGATGATGCTCTTTTTCTATATGATGATATGTCCAGAACGAGGCCTCTTCCCAGTGTCATTCAATTTAATCAATTGCTCTCTCGTCTTGTTAATCTCAAAGAGTATTCTGCTGCCCTTAACCTTTTCGAAGATATCTGCTGCAATTTGGGGGTTTCAGTTAGTGAATGTAATATGAATATTGCAATTAACAGCTTTTGCCTCTCTAACCGGGTCGATTACGGGTTCTCCATCCTGGGTTGGTTCTTCAAGCGTGGTTGTGTTCCTAATGTAGTTACCTTCAGCACCTTATTGAAGGGTTTGTTTCGAGAAAACAAGATTAACGAGGCGCAAGAATTGTTTAGGAAGATGGTAAAAGAAGAGTTATGTGAGCTGAGTGTCGTTACTTATGGGACAGTGATTGATGGACTTTGCAAGGCGGGTAACACTCCAATGGCCATCCAGCTGCTCAGAGTAATGGAGAAAGGGAGGAGTTGTAAGCCTAATACCCATATATATAATATGGTTATTGACGGCTTGTGTAAGGACAAAATGATAGATTCTGCCTTGAAGCTTTTCGATGAAATGTCTGAGAAAGGCATCCCCCCTGATGTCGTCACTTACAATGCTTTGATTTCTGGTTTATGTAATTTTAGTCGTTGGGGGGAAGCCAAAATGATAATGGAGGAGATGATAGGCTACAAAATATATCCAAATGTCGTGACATTCAATAGCTTGGTTGATGCCTTATGTAAGGAAGGATTGGTGGATGAGGCACAAGACGTGCTCCACATCATGAAGCAGCAAAATGTGAATCCTAATGTAGTCACTTATAGTGCATTGATGGATGGATATTGTCTACAAGGACGAATGGATGAAGCGAGGAATGTTCTTGATTCTATGGCTAGCAAGAATGTTGCTCCTAATATTTGGAGTTATAGTATCTTGATTAACGGATATTGCAAGAAGAAGAAGATAGATGATGCTATGCGTATTTTCTATGAGATGCCTCGTAAAGGAGTCAAGCCTAATGTGGCTACATATACCACCGTATTGCAGGGGTTGTTCCTTGGAGGCAGATGTTCTAAAGCATTGGAGATTTTTGAGGAGATGCAAGCTGTTGGGCTAAAACCAAACTTCTATACGTATTGTAACATGTTGGACGGGTTGTGTGGGAATGGTCAAGTTGAACGAGCATTGTTGTTGTTGGGTGCATTAGAGCACAAAGAAGGAGAACATCTTCATATTGCTTACTACACTATCGTCATGGATGGTTTCTGCAAAGCTAAAAAAATCGATGTAGCTCGAGCTATTTTCAGGGATCTTGCTGCTAAAGGGGTGGCACCTAATGTGGTAACCTACACTACCATGATTAAAGGATGTTTTCAAAACGGGCTACCGGAGGAAGCTAAAGATCTTCTTATGGAGATGGAACAAGTAAGTTTGTTGCCAAATGAGGTTACCTATAATTTTATCGTTCAAGGAAACCTAAAAATGAGGAAATATGATGATGCGGAAAAGTTTTTTGATGAAATGCGTGCTAAAGGATTCACCCTCGACGCGTCTACGTTTGAGTTGATGCTTGATTTAGTCGGGACAACGGAACAAAATCCCACTATTTTTAAAATGATTCAGAAGTTGGCGCCAAATTCTTTGAAACAAAAGTTACCGAGTCAATGAGCTTGCTTCTCATTAATGTGAAAATGAGCAGGAAAATGTCGATTACTTGTCTGTTCTCTTGAATTGGGAGTTAAGAATGGTTGATAAAAATGAATGTGGTGAAGGAGAATACATTTGATTTTGTTTAGTGGAGGAGACATTTTAGATCATTTGGATCGTTAGTATGTGTTATGCAGGTAATCGCCACGACTCAAATAAGTCAAAGTTATTTTGATATATTCTACGCACATTCATTCTCTCCTTATATTTACTTGATGACCTCATGTTACAAATTATTTATTATAATTTCAACTACTTGCAAATATATATTAAATTAAATTATGTGTGAAAATCACTTGTAATAAAATTAAATAAAATCGATCACTTGTTCCATTTTTTCCGACAACGATTTACAAAACTATTCGAATATTGAGTTCCACAAATCATCTGGAAGAATTTGATATAAAGATTGTAAAATCTTATGGAAGCCAAAAATTTTTTTTTCACTTATCTCATCAAAAAAGAAAAAGTGAATGGATATTAATGTTAATTAATATCTCGTCAGGCAAATTTTTTTCCACTCTCCCTCTTTCCTTTTTTTCTTTCGTTTTTTCCTTGCCCGTTTCTTATCCCTTTCCTTTTCCAAAAACAAAAAATCGGTGAAAATTCAATCGGTCGGCCACTTTCTTCCCCAAGAACAGAAATCGGCGATCGTGGAAGAACCTCCGGCAATGACGCGCGTTGGTAGGTATTACAAGGTCCCGTCGGCGAATAATCCTCCTTCAATTTCTACACGGCGGTGGCTCCGGCGAGGGCAGCGGCAATTGGGGCGAAGGCGACGGAGGCTGCGACAACGGCGGGGCTCCGACTTAAGAAGGAAGTGGCGGCGTTCTTGTAGGTTTGCCGACTTTTCTTCATCAGTGGCTGAAGAGCGGAGCGGCGGTTTGGGGTGGCGATTTCGGATTTGGTCCCGGAGGAAGCTGGGCGTCGCGGCTATGGTTGAAAGATGATGGGTTTGGCTGACGATTTAACGTGGGGGTGCCTCGAGTGGTCGGAAAATTTGGGTTTTGGAAGGTGGGTCTCGATCCTCGGGTTCATGGGTTATGGAAATTGGGTCGTGGGCTTTGAATTGGTTGGGTGGTTCATGGCGGCTCGGTCAGATTCTTCGGTCGGCTCGATTTTTTTTTCGGGAAGCAGGTGGTGGTGGTGGTGGTTTCTGTGGTTTATCGGGAATTCGGGCTTTTTGAAAAGTAGGGCTTTAGGATTGGATTGGTAGGCAGCAAAGAAATTGGGCTGTCGTTTGGGGGTGACGACATGGTTCCGACAGCGTTGGTGGCTATGGTGGGCTGAGAAAAAAATGGTGACAGATAGATTCGATAGTTTGTCGGGTCGGTTTTGAGTTTTGAGATTATTTTTAGTGTCGGATATCCAAACACATATTGGAGTAACAAATAGTTTTTATATCCAATTATTATTTCCCCAAAAATTTTTATCTCCCTAAAAAAATTTATTTTCACTATCATGAAACTCACATGCTCAAACTCTTATGACTCTTTTGTACGAAACATGTTTCGGAGAAAAATAATGTACTTTAAAAAATATTTAGATGGACAAAATAGTTTATGAAGTAAAAGAAGAACTGAATTCTCCGTGGACAATTTCTTTTGGGCATTTCTAATTTCAGGTACCCCGTTGTACCTGGCTATTTGTAGGTACACCTTCTACACCAATGGATCATGTTACTATTCAATCTCATCCACCCATCTTCAGTACAACGTGGTACAAAGGGGTGTTTCAGTTGTACTATGTAGTACTTTTTTTTTTATAATTAAAAATAATTTTTGTATTATACTATTACCAAATTAACCTTCTAATAATAATAATATTAAAAAGGTAAAATTATATTAAATTATTAATATGATGTTATTTAATTTATAACCTAACCCCTCAACTTTATTTAATTGTATACACCCATTCATCTTTATTTAATTTATAACATAATTCTTAAACTTTTTATTTTTTTAAAAAACATCCCCTAAAATTTATAATCTTATATAGTTGAATTACATAAATCAAAGATTAAATAAAATCAGAATACATGAAATTTAAGGAACTTGTTCTTCCCGTTCGTCGGCGTAGCAGCAAAGGATTGAACCGTTCATCAACATCGTGAAGAGGATTATTCCCCGTGGCGAAGAAACGAAAAAATAAGAATACAAGACCTTGTAAGATTTTGAAGAAAACTAATTCAAATCAAACCCAGGTATTTTGGCTAACCACAAGCTTGATAAATCTGTTACGGTTAGGTTGGACGATGGGGTGGAAAAYGAGACGCCTTTCCCCATATCCATTGCATGTATTGAAAACGTGTTGGATGATGGGAAGCGCAAATTACATAATTTTCCCATTGACATGCAGACTGAYACATCGAATGCATACCAAGTGCTCGTTAATTTGCCTGAAAGAAAGATTTCTGAAATAAAAGCTCATTTTAAATATCTTATACCAAACAACGCTTTGTATTGCTTAATGGTCTATATGCCTATAATGCTCTTTTGCAGATATTCTGTGAACTGTGTTTTGAAATTCTATTATTTTTTTAGTTTAGTTTGATGCTTTATATTACATTTTCGCATTAAATTTTATATTTTCTGTGACATTGTTGTACTTATGTTCTTTTAATGACCTGATTTTAGTTTTTTGTTGGGTTGTGTTTATTTATAACACTGGAATAAATTCTTGGCCGATTAAAATTTATAATCTTAATCCGTATTTTTGTGTTCGGTGCCCGTGTTCTATGTATCGTCTGAATATTGTACCGTACGTTGGCAGTAGTGCATAAGGATTTTGTCATTTTATGCTTGTAATTTGCAGAATATTCTTGACAAGTTTCTCCACTTTTGCCCGCAAATTCTTTACAATTTGACCAATTATTTTGTACAAGTTCTGGCCAATAAGT
>BMAC01003090.1:0-12599 GCA_014905375.1 Phtheirospermum japonicum
ATATTGCAATTGGTTAAATGAATTGAACGAGGGTGGAAACTGAACTAGGACTGGAAAGTTATTTTATTATTTGTTATTTTCTTATTTGTTTCGTTTAATTGTTTTCTTTAATTATTTAGTTTTCTTAGATTAGTTAATATTTTTTACCCCCATTTTCTTTGTTTAGCAAAATACGAATTATCACAAATTAATCCACACTCCTCGTGGGATCGACCCTTGCTTACCACTGCTACTAGTTAGTAGAGGAAAGTCGAGGAACTCTTTTAAATATTATTTTTGACGCTTCAACGACGAGCGGTCAGTTCGCTTCAATTTCTAAATATATACTCTTTGTAAAACCAGTTATTATTTTTACGTTTATTTTGGGGACTTTATCAAAATATAATATATTTCCAATCGGGTCATATTCTACCGATTACACACCGATGACTTTCAATTCCACCTTATCTAGATTATTTTAAATAATAATCAATATTCTATTAAAGTCTATACCAAATTTAACATCATATTGGTTATTCAAAACCCCCGGTGTAGAGACACAAATTAATTCAAGTTCTCCAGCAATCAATCAACGTATTCGTAATACTACTATTAATCCAAAAGCACATGGACTTGTTAGACTAAACAATAGGAATGCGGTGCATGCACTTATTTAAACTTCATCCATCTAGATGCAAAAATACATAGTTTTATTGGTTAAAATTGATTAATGTTTATAGCTCTTAACAATTGCATACTGTAAAATTATAACTATTATTTTTAGGTTTTCGGCTTTACGATAACGATTCATTTGATCTGCAAATTTGTTCCACAGTGTACAATCCATCTTCTACTAAATATAAAAAATATTTGTGAAAATTACAAATTTAAAATAAAAAATCAAAAGGATGTGTTCTCAACCCGTACCCAGTTCCATTTATTAATTATTATAATTATTAATTAATATTATATTTTAATATTTAGATTAAATTCATTAATAATTATATTTACATACTTATAAGATTTCAAAGATGTCACATTTTCAACCCGTCTCTAATCTATATTAATTAATTATTATTAACTCATTTTATATTTTTACGTTTAGATTAATTTCATTAATAATTATAGTTACATACTTTAAAAAATTCAAAACGTGTCATACTCTCAAGCCTTCTCGCATTGTGCTATTATCTAATAAAATATTAAATTATATATATATATATATATATATATATATATATATATATATATATATATATATATATATATATATACACACACACACATATATATTAGATTGAATTCATTACTAATATTTAATTACATACTCCAATTATTGCAAATATATCATAATTCTTTAGAAACTCCAAAAGAAGGATTGCTCGCCATGGATTGTTAATAGATACGAAAAATATGGATATGGAATACTCAAAAGAAAACTGACGACTCATTTGAATTGCTATGAAGATCGATATTGGGGATATGTATTTATAAGGGTGGTTTAAGGACGTATGAAATTAGGATATTAAGGGAGTGTGAAATTGTGATATGTATTATTAGGATTATGATTATAATGAAATTAAGTATATTTTTCTGAGTAGGATTATTACGTTTCTTTTTTTTTTTTAATTTTATATTGTTAGGCCTTTTATTTTAGGTTATTTTATTTTAGGTTGTTTTATTAATTTTATTATTAGGACTAAGATATTAAGGAAATTAAGTATATTTTTAGGATTATTATATTTTTTTATTTTTTTAATTAATATTATTAAGCTATTTATTTTAGGTTATTTTATTAATTATATTATTGTGGTTATTATAATATGATAAGGTAATTAGTATATTATTAGATTATGTTTCTTATTTTTTTATTCCATATTATTAGGATTTTATTATAGTTTGTTTAATTATTTATATTATTGGGATTATTATATTATGATAAGATAATTACTATATTATTAGATTACGTTTATTATTTTTTTAAATGTCATATTATTAGGCTTTTATTTAGGTTATTTTATTAATTATATTATTAGGATTAAGACTATAAGTAAATAAAGTATATTTTTAGGATTATTACGTTTATTAATTTTTTTAATTTCATATTATTAGGCTTTTATTTTATGTTGTTTTATTAATTATATTATTAGGAATAAGATTATAAGAAAATTAAGTATATTTTTAGTGATTGTTTAGTAATAACATCATTGACATACTACATTGAATTCATGCACTTACTTTGGCATTTTCTCAAGTCCCGTATCAATGGGTACTCTCTTGTCCCTTATGAATTAATTTTGAGCATCATAAAGAGTCCTGTCTGCGTATTTTAACTACATATTATTAAGCCTTTATTTTAAATTATTTTATTAATTATATTATTGGGGTTAGTATATTATGATAAGGTAAGTAAGTATACTATTAGACTACGTTTCTTATATTTATAATTTCATATTATTAAGTTTTGATTTTAGGCTGTTTTATTAATTAATTATTGGGGTTATTAAATTATGATAAGGTAATTAGTATTCTATTACGATACATATTTTTCATAATTTATTGATATATAAGGAAAAAGATTATTGTATTAAATTAAGTGTATACGAGGCTCGAATGACACGTAAGCAATCGAAACACCAAAATTTTTATTTGACAAACGAAACATACGAAATAGACACACAAGATATGAGAAGTTTGCATTAATATATAGGGCAGACGTGTGTGGTGTGTATATCAATATCGCATTTGCGGATAGCCACACCCAGTTTGATTAGACAGGTCACACTCGAGTTACTTATTTCGGCCCAAATTGATCTATTGATAGTCCTATATGGCATTGTTTATGATGCCCAAATGGGCCTAATTTACAGCCCAAAACAATACAAGAAAATTGACTTTCCGCTCATGACACTTGAAACATTAATGATGCATATCAACTTTCACAGGTCCATTGTGTGTATTGAACTAAAAACCTGTGTTTGTAGGCCCACATCTAAGTGAACATACTCTACCACCGGAGGAGGGCGGCGATGTATGGAAGATTGGCGACAGCGACACGAAGTGTCCAGACGGCGGCCAAGTGCCCTCGCCTCACCAGATTCTCTCTCCACCCTCCCAAATCTGTAAGCTTTTAACAAATTTAGTATAACAAATTTGTTCTAGATATGAGCATCTGGAGTATTTTTATATTCTGAATTCAACTAACTTGTTGTCTTGTTAAATCAATTTATTGATGTGCTGATAGGATAATTTATACAGCCTTGCCATGATTTTCTGATAAATTAAGGGGTTTGTTTGTTTGTTAGTATTGTTATTTATTTATTTATTTGGCAATTTCGAAGTCAAAATTTTCGCTTACACGCGCACACAGTCTGGAACTGGCAAATTGAGGCCGTTTCATTTAGCAAAATGAACAATGATATGTGCACACATCTCAAATAAACTGTTTGAGTCATCTGTATTATATTGATTATAAGTAGTTTGAATTTACTTTGTTGTCAACCTTCTTTCAGATAGAGGTGAAATTTGACAATGGCATTGCATATAATCTTTCAGCTGAATACTTGAGAGTATATAGCCCAGCAGTTGACAGTAAGATTAGATCAATCGGAGGAGAAAAGGTATCTGGGTGAACACTGCTCTTTTTTTTTTTCCAGAACCCATAATTGTAAAATTCTTTAGAACTTATTATAAACAAAGATATAAAGGTTTTTGTTTTACAACTACCTTTGAATGTGTTGAAAGGACTCGTTTTACCTTTTCTAATAAATATTTTTCGAAATTGAAAATCTCGAGCAGATTTCGCTTTCAATGTTATGAGAATAACTTTGGAGTGGATCAGGTTATATCGGGAAGGCGTCATGTGGGGATCATGTCTGCCGAACCCGTAGGAAACTATGGGGTGAGGTACTACTTACCATATATGCTGTGATATACAAAGAAACCTATTGATTAATCATAACTTTGTTTCTCTTTGTGTTTTGGTGTAGATTACTTTTTGATGACTTGCATAAAACGGGGATCTTTACGTGGGATTACTTTAATCATCTTGGTGTCAATAAGTTTCTGCTCATGAGAAATTACATCAGAACTTTAAAGAAACACGGGCTCAGTAGAGATCCTCCTCGTAAGAAGTCATGACGAGTCTTCGATAGTTAGGGTTTCGTGTTGGTGAAGTGATGAATATTTATATTCGACATGATGTGTAATGAACATGCTCTCTTGAAAATACAACATGTAGTGTATAAATTCTTTGAATGAGTTTCTACACCATCATCAAGAGAGAAAGGAATGTTTGTGATCCCAATTCTTTCTTTGTGATTTGTGATATTTAATTGAGTGTATTTGTAATTTCTCATTTGACTTGATCCTGCAATGTACTTGAGGTAGAATTCCTCAAACGTGTAAAGAACAATAATTTTCTATTCTGGATATGTTTCGCTCATCAATATGTACTTGGGGCTCATTCTCTCTCTTGGTTGTGACAATATGAAGCAATTGCACAGCCCCAGTTGTCATGTATGCCAATAATTTGAGAAATAACAATAATTACAGATTAAAGTCTTGGATGCAGCAAATAATTTATGCAAACTTGAAATAGCAGGCCTAAACTAAAATGAAGCACTCATAATTTATGGATAGTACAAACATATAGCATAAATCAATTCCACAACAAAATTAAAATACGACACTAGAGAAGAAGACACGATTAGTTCAGGTATTCTATCTTCACGTTCATCATCTGCATATTGCGCCTGACTTGTTTCCCCTTGGCTTGCGTGAAAAGTACCCCTGAGTTGCCTACTTAAGATCCCCTTTAGTTACGCGAGCCACTCTCCTATTAAGCTCTTTAGTGGATAAATTATATGGTCCACCCGGTTATATTATGTACTTTACACCCTTACCTATTATTTGACTATTTCTACACGTGTGAACTCACAAACCTAATTTCTACCTCCATCTTTTCCCCTAACTCCAAAGATAATTCTCGGCAATTCTCCGGCGAGCGGTGTGGCAGCGAGCTTCGTGCTCCCAAGCCTAGTCGATACTCAACTACATCTTTCTCTTTAAGCTCTCGTTCCCCAACTCCATCGCCCTCTCGATCTCTCACCTCTCGAAGGCTTTAATTTTTCGGCGATTGCAGTGGCGGCGAGCTCAATTCTCCAATCTATTTCTATGATCCCAACTTCTCTCTGTTTCAATGGACAGACATTAATTGTAGGGTAATCTCTTTATTTTGTGTTGTTTTGTTTTTCATTTATTTTCTGTAATTTTGGTTTTGATTTTGAATATCATGGTTGTGTTTTGATTTCAATTTCAATTTTTTACTGCTCAAATTCCAGTTTCTGGTTTGATTTCAAACATTTTTGAGATTATTTCAACTTATGGTGCAAATTTTTCCACTCACGATTCTTCTATTTCAGATGGTTCGATTGTCCATTCAAATATTCCAGTTTCCAACATGAATCGTGAGTGAGTTCAAACATTTCTAAAATTAATTCCGTTTATGATGCAAATTATTTTATTACAGGTTCATGCTTGTGGGGTCTTTTTCAATCATGATGATGAATATGACAACAATATATAATGATATATGTCAGTTATATACAATGGGTATGATAGTTATATGTGATGAATATGGTTTCTGCATTCTTCGCATTTTTTTCATTTTTCCCGATGAATGTTATGTTGATATATGTAATGATATATGTCAGTTATATGCGATGAATATGATAGTTATATGTGATGAATATGGTTTGTGCGTTTGAATTTTTTTTTCTCATTTTTACTAATGAAATATAATGAATATGATAGTTATATGTCGGTTGTATGCGATATATATGATAATTATATGTGATGAATATGCTTTGTGCATTCATGAGATTATTCCTTTTTGTTTGAGAGATGAGCTTTGTGGTGTTTTTGGTGAATTACTCTATTGAACTTTCTTTAATTTTTGGTCAAGAATGTGTCATTATCTATTATGATTGGATTCTATTAATTGGTGTTGGCGTAAGAGCCTATATAGTGATTTCTTTATTACCGATCCTCAAGACTATAAATAATGTTGACCGCTTAGAATATCTTGTGAATTGACTGTAAGGGTTGGTCGGTTTTGAGTTTTTGGTTGAAATTTCAAAATACTATATTGGTCTTGAAATTATATTTTCTTGAGCTTTTTGGCTCACTTCCATTTCCCCGAGAGATCGATAAATGACTCTTTTTATTCTATTTTCTTTTTTTCCTTTTAACACTTGATGTGTTAGTTCTTGCTTTTGAATCTTTGGTTAGGGTTTTCAATTTTGACTTTCTGATTTTGCAGTTGGCACATTTATGTAAATATGGTGTTCTTGAAGGCAGACACTCTATATTGTATTGCGAGTCTCTTTTTCTTTATGGTTTACCACCGGACATTTAATTTTCATATTATAAAGTTATGTATTGATGCTTGTGGAAGTTTGTTATGTGTGTGAGTTTTTATTTTTCTGGACCTGCAGTTTAATTAGCTCAAACTAATAAATAACATTTTGGTATTTTTTCATGTTAGCCTAGCGCAGTAAGTTTGATAATATTTGGTTTAGATTATTAATCATCTGGATTCTTTGAATGAGTCTTTAACTGGTTTCTGTACACATTATCATTGAAATTGATCGTACATAAACTGTTTATTTTGGCTAAAAGTCATTGTTTTTATTTGTTTTTTCGAACGTGTTTTTTGAATCTCATTCAATGTAGCTTGATTTGGGTAGAGTTCGGATGACTTACATGAATATAAAAACTATATGTGATAATATTTGACAGTTATATGCGATAAGAATATGTTTGTGCATTCTGCGATTTTTATTTCTGTAGATGAATATGACAATTAAATGTGATGATATATGATAATTATATGCATTAAAAATTATAGTTGTATGCGATGAAGATGACAAGTATATATGATGAATATGGTTTGTGCTTTGTGTGATTTTTATTTATGCTGATGAATATGACAACCATATGTGATGATATATGATTATGCATTGAATATGGTATTTATATGCGATGAATATAATAGTGAGATATTGCTTGTGTTATTGTTTTTTGCAGTAGGTTCTATAGTTGGTGATATTGAGTTAGTTGAGAAATTTGTGAATATGCGAGATGTGATTTGGTGGGTATTATTTGTAAATTCTTATATCGGAACTTTCCAGTTGTATAATAACCATGCGTTTAAGGTAAGATTTATTATTAGGAAGGGCAAGCGACGACTTAGGGTTGATGAATCACTCTCGATGAAATAATGTTTGCACGTATTTTTCCCCCCTCTTTTTACATTTTAATTCATACATTCATCACACCCATATTCAAAGCTGACATATTACCATGATGATATTGCTAAGTTTGGAAGAGATGGTTATGTTGTGGATCTAAGTGTTGGTCCGAATATTTGTTCAAATTTAATAGTTATTGATAGGGCAACATATACGCCAGACCTGTTTTGGGGTAGCTCTGACTCAGAGTAGGGCTAGAATAGCTCTAGATCACGACAGGTCTGAGTCCTTGAATTTTGCTAGAATCCTAGAGAGCTGGGGCAATACGGAATGAGGAAGATCTGGAACAAGGAAGACCTAATTAGAATCAAGGTCTGATATCAATAACAAGATAGGCACAGGGGAAGGAAACAGGCCTCCCCTGTTTCCTAAATTCCTAGCATAGAGACAAGTGGGACCACTTGTCATAATTGGTTGCTAAAACGGCCCTTGATTTGTGGCATGTGCTACTGAGATCCCGGCGGTTGTCCCCACTAGGAGAAACTATAAATATCTCAGCCCCAAGGCTGAGAGAGGTATGTCATTCTCTTGAGCATTCCTACTTTCTTTTTGGAAAACACCTCAAACGCTTACTGACTTAAGCATCGGAGAGGTTTCCACCGGAAAACCACCGGTGGTCCTTTCTAACTTGTGTTTGTGGTGCAGATCAGCCAGGTGTTCAAGGTTTTAGGCGTTCTCAACGTTGGTCATTTTTTGGGCTAAAACAGTTATTAGTTCAAATTTTTACTAATGAAGTATAATGAATATGGTAGCTATACGTAATGATATATGTCAGTTATATGCGATAGATATGATGAATATGATTTGTGCATTCTTGAGATTATTCCTTTTTTTTAGAGATGAACTTTTTGGTTTTTTTGGTGAATTACTCTATTGAATTTTCCTTAATTTTGGGCCAAGAGGGTGTTATTATCTTTTATGATTGAATTATATTAATTGGTGTTGGCGTAAGAGCTTGTATAGTAATTTCTTATTATCGATCTACAAGACTATAAATAATGTTAACTACTTAGAATATCTCATGAATTGACTGAAAGGGTTGGTTGGTTTTGGTTTTTGGTTGAAATTTCAAAAGACTATATTGGTCTGAAAGTTATATTTTCTTACGCTTTTCAGCTCACTTCCATTTCCCCAAGAGATTGATAAAATTCTCTTTTTATTCTATGTTCTTTCTTTCTTTTTTTGAACACTTGATGTGTTAGTTTTTGCTTTTGAAACTTTGGTTAGGGTTTTCAATTTTGACTTTCTGATTTTGCAGCTGGCACATTTATGTATATATGGTGTTCTAGAAGGCAAACTATCTATATTCTCTCTCTCTCTTATGGTTTACCACCAGACATTTAAGTTGCTTATTATATAGTTATTTATTGATGCTTTTGGAAGTGTGTTATGTTCTTGCGTTTTGGTTTTTTGGACTTGCAATTTAATTAGTTAAAATTAATATAACATTTTGGTGTTTTTCTGTTAGCCTAGCGCATTAAGTTTTATAATATTTTGTTTAGAACACTAATCATTTGGATTCTTTGAAAGGGTTACTAACTAGTTCAGTAGACATTGCCATCGAAGTTGATGGTATATGGACTATTTGTTTTGGCTAAAAGTCATTGTGTTTTTTTATTTTCTCGAATGTGTTTTTTAAATTTCATTCAATGTATCTTGATTTAGGTAGAGCTAGGATGACTTACATGGATATGAAAATTATATGTGATGATATTCGACAGTTCTATGCAATGAAGATGGCAGGTATATGCGATGACCATATGTTTGTGCATTCTGGGATTATTATTTCTGCCAATGAATATAACAATTACATGTGATGATATATGACAATTATATGCGAGAAAAATGATAGTTGTATGCGATGAAGATGACAAGTATATAAGATGATTATGATTTGTGCTTTATGTGATTTTTATCTATGTTGATGAATATGGAAACCATATTTGATGATATATTATAATTATATGCATTGAATATGGTGGTTATATGCGATGAATATAATAGTGGAATATGATTTGTGTTTTTTGTTTTTTGTAACGGGTTCCATTGTTGGTGATATTGAGTTAAGTTGAGAAAGTTGTGAATATGCGAGATGTTGATTTGGTGGATATTATTTGTAAATTATTATATTGAAACTTTCCAGTTGTATAATAATCGTGCGTTTAAGGTAAGATTTATTATTAGGAAGGGCAAGCGATGACTTTGGGTTGATGAATCACTCTTGATGAAATAATTTGTTTGCAGGTATTATTTTGCCCGCTTATTACATTTTAATTCATACAAGTGATCACACACAATTCAAAGTTAATATATTACCAGGATGATATTGCTAAATTTGACAGAGACTTTTATGTTGTGGATTTAAGTATTGGTCCGAATATGAGTTCAGATTTAATAGTTGTTAGTACGAATACCAATTTGAAGCTTGCCAGAGATGGTTATGTTGTGGACATAAGTGTTGGTTTGAATATGAGTTCAAGTTTAATAGTTGTTGCCAAATACCAATTTAAAGCTTGGACCATTGTCATTCTCAAATTTAGTTGATAGTTATTTTGATCAATATGGATGCAAGGTTTTTTTATATGTAAACGATCAACGTATGACTTTTTATATGGATGCACGGTTCTTAATTTTCATTATATTTCATTGTGATGAATATGTCAGTTATATGTGATGATATATGATAGTTATATGCAATGAATATATGACCATTATATGCGATGAATATGACTGTTGTATGTGATGAATATTGAGATTATTTTTGTTTGTGCATCCTGAGATATTTCTTTTTGCTGTCGAGTCAATTATAGCTGAGGCCGAACAATGGCACTTGTATATCGATGGGTCATCAACCACCGGCTGAGCAGGTACAGGGATAGTGCTGATCAGCCCTGAAAAGGTGTCATTCTGCTTGGTCGTCCATTTCAAGTTCGTGTTGTCAATAATATTCTCCCAAGTTCGTGTTGATGATAAATAACTGTTTACTTGATTGATGAAAATTTATTTTTAAGTATTTCTTACTTATTAAACACGACTAGTATTGTACCCATGCGTTGCACAATAATTTTTATTTTATTTTATTTAAAATAAAAATAATTATTTTAAATGTATTAAAATATTTAAATAAGTAATTGTATATATGTATACTTAAGTTATATATATATATATATATATATATATATATATATATATATATATATGTGTGTGTGTGTGTGTGTGTGTGTGTGTGTGTGTGTGTGTGTGTGCGCGCGCTCGGTAAGAACCATCATTGGTCTCACATCAGAGATGGTTTTACTATAATTGTTCCCTATATATAAATTATCTAGATATTATTTAAAGATCGAATAGTATTCAAAATGATATAACCTGATTCATAAAAGAATTTTTATTAGACAAAATGTACTTTACAAATTATGAAAAAAATTCCTTATACACAACATTCGTAGTTTTATTTCTATGTTTATTCTTATCATCTTCGATCAATATTTTTAAACCCTTACAATCAGTCACCCTTGATATAGAAACATATATCTGACCATGATTAAACACTGGCTTCTTCAGGAAAAGTCCAACGTGAGAGAGAGATTGTCCTTGAATTTTGTTGATCATCATAGCGTATGACACAATCAGAGGATATTGTCATCGTTGGAACTTGAAAGACAACCTCGAATTGGATGGTGTGACTTTCATTCTAGGGATTAACAACAATTCACCTGTATTACTTGAGAAATATTAGCCTATACAATATGATTGTCAAGTTAACAACCAACATTACACAACACAGGGGAATGATCGATATTTCTCAACAACATGGGTGGAGTTCTAATTTTTAGTTTTAGCTCATAATTCAACAATTCATAACATTTAATGATATTTAGAAACTCTGGTGAGTGGACACCCTACAACATGTCAATATTTGAATCAAATTTGCATGAATTATAAGATCTAAGATATAGTTTACAGTCTCCGTCATTTTATGACATCATATATTTATTAATCAAATCTACGACATTAAGTGTTGGGGAAAGACTAGCACGACCTCCAAATAAATGAAGCATCCAGTAGTTTTTTCATGTTTTGGATACGTGCTCGTCACAATTGACGGAACATGGTCACCATCATCTTTCAATGATAGATAACCTGGATTTCAATTTGAAACGATACTATAATTTGGGCCTCCAACTATTACATCTCATATACTATTTATCAAGTTGACAAATTTCTTTAACTTGACAAAAACTCGGATCTGAATTGTGATTTTGCAGCACCACATTCTTGCTCTACTTCAAAACTATGTAATGAGTCCATAAATGCGAAGATTTGATCACTATGTGAAACTATGTCTGGTCTAGTACCTTTTGGAATAATTGACAAAATCTGATGAAAATCTCCACCAAGAATTATTATTTTATTACCAAATGAAAGTTGCGTGTTATAATTATTTTGCGATTTCATCACGTCTTTCAATGTGTTGTCCAGAGTTTCAAGATAATGGCTTATGCATCATTGAGTTTCGTCATAAATAATGAGATGCGCATCCACCATTAGTTTTGGAAGTGGAGTACCAATAATGATCGAAATCTTTGTGGATATTAAAATAATCCTAAATCTATAATGCCCAGTTCTTCCTTTCAAAAGAAGAAGAGAATTTATGTCGTTAGATATTACATTAAGAACAATTCCACTATTTGATTTTAAAAGTTGTAGAAAGCGTCCTATGTATCTATAGATGAGAAATACGCCACCCTTGGTTAAATGTACTGCATCCATAACTTATCAATTTTGGTAGAATATAGTAAATTCGTACTAATGAAAACAAATCTAGTTTTCTAGGTGTCCATTCTTTTATTTTTGAGTACTCATAAAAGTTTTTAAGAAACTCAACTTAAGGCAAACTCTGTGCTTCCAGATTTTTCCTTATTTGCCTCGAACCAACCTAAAACATGTTATGGTGTTTTCGACTTGCGTTTCATTGCGTTCAACTCATCATTATCATTATACAATATATTGTACTCTTTGGAAGTGAAAACTCATACACATGATAGGTGGAGTTTTATACTGAATTTCACTGAACTAATATTCTCCACGCCGCTTCGCATGGAGAAATGTAATGACAATCATCAATACATGTAGATCTCATCAATTTTTTTATCCTCTGTATCCCCACATTTGTTCTGATAGAATGTTATAGTGAACTTATAGTTACACTTATTGACATATTTGAATAAATACTTGATAGATCTAAATTGGTTATACTATTTAACATTTAAATGAGCTACACAATTCATTAATAGATAAAAACTTATG
>BMAC01003097.1:7443-17760 GCA_014905375.1 Phtheirospermum japonicum
ACGTGTCATCCAAAGATAATGTCTACATAATTCAAAGAATTTCTTATATCAATAATTTTTTTTAATATTTATTTTTTAAATAATTAAGTTGTTTATGAGACATCTTAGCCTAACATCTACCTATTTTAAATATATAAACACCATATATAAAATCTAGCTAATTAGATTTAGTATTTAATATTTTTTAAAATTAATAAAAAAGAATAATTCTTAAAAAAAGGGCAATCCATCACCACAAGAAAAAAAAAAAAGAAGAGTTGGGCAACTTAATTTAATATATTTTTTTTTTTTTAAATATTATGTGTCATCCAAACCTAATATCTACATAATTAATATTTTTAAATATTCACTTTTATACGGATGAATTTTTAAAAAAAGATTATTTCTTAAACAAGAGCAATCCTTCACGCAAAAATACAAAAGGAAAAATAGCAAATTCTGAGTAAATAATAAAACTAATACACGCAAGGAAAAAGTTAATGTAATATTTAATATATTTATTTTTTTTAAATAATATGTATCATCCAATCTAATATTTACATAATTTAAAGATTTTCTTATCACAATAATCCTAATAATAATATTAATAAATTATTTTTTAATATTTTTATTTTATAAATAATTTAGTTGTTTCGAGTCATCCTATTCTAATATCGACTTAATTTAATATATTCTATTTATATCTAAATAATTCGATTGCTTATTTGAAATATAAGCTAATATACCTACACAATTTAATATATTTCTTTTATTATATTTATTTTTTTTAAATTATATTTTTCCAATTCTAATAAAGTACGATTAAGAGTATTGTCAATTACACCCTGTGTAATAAAAGACATTGACATTATAACAAAAAACTTATCATGTGCACCAATAGTAATGCTATACATGTGACAATTCATTATTTGATTTTTAGGAAAATAAAATGATTGGTTAAATTAATAGTAGATATTGTCAAAAGTAATGTCTAAAATCTGACATTATTCATAACAACGTTAAACATTTATAATTTGCAACAATCATTGTTTTGCATGGAATTGTGGTGTTTTACTCGTGTTTTTAATTAGAGTTTTGTGTTGTTTACAGTAGTTTTTGAGTCGAATTTTGTTAGTTTATTAGGTTATTTTCTCGTTTTGTTGCCTTTTCGTGTTTCTTTTTTATGCATTACTTAATATGGTTAAATGGGTTCAATTAATTTGAGGATGGCGTTATTTTGCTAGATTTTAACAAGAAATTGAAAAGAAGGTGAAAATTGGCCCTTGGAACGATCTGGCTCGAGCCAAGGCAAGTTCGCACACGCCCGCAAGCACCTGCCGAGGCCGCCCGACCACGTCCACGTCGATCGACGCAAACTCTCTGTAGGCTAATCCGAAGAGGAAACGCAGCGAATCGGTCGAGAAACGATGAACGGCGTCGAACGGGCTCGAGAACTCGTCGTCGTCGATTCTTGGTTGCTCCTTGATCGTTGCGTCTTGTTGTTGTTTTCCGTCTCCAAAACCCTAGATTTACTCCGTTTTTAGGGTTAGCACACGCACACACCGACCTCCTCCCCGAAATTCGGATTAAGGAAGGTATTTATAGAATTTTTTTCCACGAACTGGGCCAAAAAATCTGTTTCTGGGCCCGCTAACGGTTGGTTGCTAACGGTTGGTGCAACCGTTAGTAGCAACCGTTAGGTATATATTTTTTTTTTTGCATTCTGGCAGACGACAACGGTTGTATGGAAACCGTTCTGGAAAGTGACCGTTAGCTCTGAACTTAGCATTCTAACCGTTAACATCAGTTCTCAGTAACCGTTAAGGTTAGCGGTAGCAGCTAACGGTTGGAGCAACCGCTAAGTGTAACCGTTAGCTTTCAATCGACATCGGTTCCAGCAGAATAACCCTTCTAGAAAGTCTGTCAGTTTCAATTCTTACTATTTCTTCACCGGAAAGCTCGATTTTTGAATCTCGATAATCATAATTCATCTCTAACATGCTGAACTCTTCCGGTTACTTAGCTATAAAGTGAAAAATCACAAATAATCACTTATTTGCATCAATCTAGATCAAAAAGCGGCAAAATAAGTTGGAAGTCTAAATATATGAAATTAAGCTAAATCTATCCAACTTATACCAAAAATAATAAGAAAAAGTAATTAGAATACAAACTAAAATCAAGACAATTACGTGCTAATCAACCGAGCCATGAACTCACTTTTCTTATTTCAACACCACTAAAACTACTCTTTCAAAATGGAGTCGTTGCGACTTGGCTTGGTTAAGGTTTTCGATTTGCTTGTAATTTCTTTCTTTTGTATTTGACGCTTTTATTGAGTGTATGCAAGGTCGTCGAACCCTTGGAAATGACTTGGCTCCTTATTATATTTCGAATCCCGAGCGTTTAAGGCGTTTACAACGTCCCCTTTATACTCATTTCGACATGGCAAATAATCTTCCAAGTACTGGCCCATTTTCTAATTCCACTGGGAAATCTCCACGGGTTGATCCTCAAGACTCCAATATTACCGAGCTCATTGTGCATATCGAGCCATCCCCACCGAACAATAAACCCAGGCTTTCGACTCCCATTCCCACGACTCCTCCCGATCATGCTATAGGAATTCAAGGGAGTGGTTTTACCACTCATGGGCACGCCATGGGCCTACACCAAGGTACCGCACCCTTTCCTAACCCTTCTAATGCTTGCATTTCCAATACTCATGGAAATATGGGTTACATTTCTAATATAGGAGGGCATGGTGCAAACCATGTTGGGAATGAGATGTTTGGTACCGATTTTGGCAACATGGGAGGGCATGGTGCAAACCATGTTGCCAATGGTGGGAACATCAACGGTCAACCCAACATGGGAGGGCATGGTGCAAACCATGTTGGGCATAGTGGCTCTATGAATCCGAATGGTCCGTATGGGGGCTATGGTGCTCCTACATAATTTTCGAACATGAAAGGCCCGATTCCCGGACCGTATGGGGTTCCTCCCGTTTACAACTTCAATTACACTCCGAACGTGAATTTGAAAGTAATGGTGGTGGTCCGGGTTATGGAGGCACCGATAATGTTGTTCATGAGTACACGCCCGATGCGTATGCTTTGTTTGGGGATATGAATTCGAACGCCCAACTTACCCCGCCCATCCTCGCTATGAAAGAAGTGAGCTAAACCATCGTGGGGATCACTATTTCGTCTTGTATATCTTTTCCTCCCGAGGTAATGGCTATTGATATCCGTTCTCTTGATTTTGCTCGGCTTCCGATCTTTCATGGGTTTGCTAAAGAGGATCCTCTCCAACTCATTCGGTAATTTTTATGGCATGTTTTGAGTTTCCACCGCCCGAATATAATGAGTTTGGAGCATCTTCAACTCCGTTGTTTCTCATAAGCTCTTTAAGATAAAGCATTGTCGTGGTTCATGGGTATTCTCCCAACTCCATTCATACATGGGATGAGCTCTCAAAAACTTTCTTGGATCATTACTACTCCATGGAAAAGACGGCCGAGTTGAGGGTCAAGATAATTTCGTTTAAACAAATGAAAAATGAGCCATTTCACTCCACTTGGAATCATTTCCAAGATCTTCTCAATAGTTGTCCACATCATTGCATGCCGAAGGAGCTTTTAATTCAAACTTTCTATGAGGTGTTGGACCCACAATTCCAATACATGGTGGACACGTCGGCGGGGGGTAATATGACGGTTCATCCTCCCCAAGTGCTTCTCAAGGTTTTCACCACTCTAGCCAAAAGTTCTCAACAAAAGTCTTCTCGGGCATTCTATTCTAATTAGCGGTGGAAAACTGTGTTACCGTGTTGTGTTCGTATCGCACTATCATGTATTTTTGTTTCCTATCTTATTTGATTATAAATGTAACAATAATTGTAAATCTAACTTAATTTAGTATTTCGTGCTTTTCGTGTCGTGTTTCGTGTTATTTCGTGTCGTGTCGTTCCTTATCGTGTCTTTGTCTCTATAATCATGTTTCTTATCGTGTTAATATTCTTCCCTATTTTTTAAACCTGAAAGTTAAAAAAAACATAAATATTATAAATAATCTGAAAACAACTAATACAAAAATTAAAATATAAAATAAGGAAAAAAATTAAAATATTACTTAAAATCTAAAATTTATTTGTATATATTGCATATATTTTATAAATTCTCAAAGATTTTTTCATTTTTTTTTTCATTTTTTCTCTGATTTCCTTAAAAATTTATATTACTTCATATTGTTTTATAAGATTACTTTTTTCTTTTTGTATTTTGGAACTTTCAGAGTTAATAGAGTAAAAAAAATTTTACCTCCTGAACTTAGGGCATTTTGACACTTCACCTTCTGAACTTTTTTTTGGTGCAATTTACCTCCCGAACTATACGAAAGTTTCACTTTACCTCCTGACTTCTGTTTTCGGCGAATTTTCTGGCGGAAGGTGACACACACGCGTATATTGAAGGGTAAAAGCGACTTTTCAACCTTCCTTCCCATAAACGAACGCGTGAGAGCCCAACCACAATTCTCAATTTGTTTACAATTAGGGTTTAGACGAAAAACGAAGCTCTCCAAACTCCCCAAATCGCGTTCAATCAAAAATTCACAAACCGACGATTAGTGATAATTCAAAATTGTTATTGATTTCCCAATTTTGAATTCACAAACTCAAAACATACAAAATTGCCAATTTTAAAAGTTTGTTATTGATTATTAAAGATAATGGCGGCCATAGTGGGAGCAACAAGTTCACTAACAAGGGTCAGATTTGAAGGCACGAGTACAGGCAACAACGGTGCACCGGCTCCACACAATCGYAACCCACCGGRGGCCGCGARGCCACTCCTCCTAATCTCCAAGCCCTCTTGGGTCGTCAAAAGCGAGGCATGTGTTTCTTCTAATTTCKRATTTTATTTATTTATTATTATATGAAAAACAAATTATAACCCACATAACAATTCTTAATTTAGGAATAATTTCAGGCATTTGACGAGTCAAAAATTTGGGATGCGTTTGGAATGAATGGTTTTGTTGTGTATGTGGAATTTTAGTTGGGATTTTTGTTTTACACGAATGTGAAATATTTCGGATGAATGTAAATTCTTAGATGATTTTTTCTAGTGATTAACCAAATCAGAGCAATGATAGTTTAATTTTCAGCATTTGACCGTGTATTAAGAGGTGCCATGTTTTGTGGATACCTGTGTTTGCAAACAATAGAGAAAATTAAAAAAAATAAAAAATAAAATAGTAATAATAATAATAATGAAATTGTGAAATTAAGATGTTGTTCATTGTTTTTTGGTAATCGCAATTTTAGTAGTCTTGATTTCTACTAATGATCCTTTTGGTATTACTTAAATTTATTAATGGTAGTCAAACGTACGGAAAGAAAGCATAACGAAGCCGGACCCACCGTGCGTTGTCTGTAGAGGAAGTGGTAGAGTTGATTGTTCCGACTGTAACGGAAGAGGTACATCTTTCTTTCTTGCTCGTTCTGCATCGATATATTCATTTGGAGCTGCAGTTCATATTACTTTAAAACACAGTTTTCTGCTGATATGAATAAATGAACTTGGGTTCTTGTCTTTTTACTAAGCTTGATAGGACTATAAATGGAATAATATATCATTTTCAAGGACAACTTTTAGAGTAAAACATTCGAGTTGGATTATTTTTATTTTAGTGCATCAGCATCAAAATATAAGCTGTACATTTTGCAAACATATTTCTCGGTGATTGTAGTCGATCCGATCCTCCCAAAAATCTCATCCGATAATCCAATTTTACAGGAAGGATGAACCACATCCAATTAACAATGCTTCCAAAAGGAGAGTGGCCAAAATGGTATTGTTGAAAAATTTATCATATCATAAACCAAGAGTTGCTTGAACAATGAATATATTCTCGATAAAAATACTCTCAGGTGCCGGCGTTGTGGTGGAAATGGTCTTGGGTACTACAATCGGTGTCTTGGAACGGGAGAATATAGACACATAATGGGATTTCATTTTATGAACAAGGATAATGATCGTGTTCGAGATAATCGAGTTGGTAATCGTCAGGGCTCACATTCATTCACGGAGCTACTGCTAAATAATGATCAGTCAGATTTGGACAGTAAAATGTAAAATGATGAGTTTTATGTTTCCTATATAATATTAGGGATACTTTATGGAAACCTCATTTAAGTGTGGTTCTTATGGTTTGGAATTAGATACATGTGATGTGATAATTGTATGTACACTTAATGAGTAGGTGACTAGATGTTATACCAAGTGTGTGTTACCATGTGTAAGTGTAAGTATCTACACGACCGGCAAAAATCGATTTGGAGATTTTATCGGAGTTGTAAACTTTTGAGTTTGGGTTTATGCATTATGTATCATTAAATCTGGATGCATTTATATATTTTTGAAAAAATAAGTTTGGGTTGTAAATATTAATTAATTAACTAAAAAGTTTAGTTTTACTTGATTGTACAAATTACCGAGTTTATTTTAGTAAAATAACTGAGTTTTCAGCTAGGTTCGATAAAATATTATTGTACATTATGATTTATATATACTCCAATAGGAGTTCCAGTAAAAAAGAAGAAGAAGAAAAAGAAACTGCATCTAACTACTATTTGAATGAGGTCCGATACATGCACATAACATTTTTAGCAGCTAACTTGTAAGAAAACAAAGGGTTAAGCCGACTAACAAAGGGTACACAAAGCCTCAAGAAAACTACAACATTCTATAGTCGAGAAAATGCAACGAACGGCAATTCAAGCCTCAAGCACAAACATGTACAAAAACCCGACTTCAAGAATCGACTCCGTATAGAATAAGGGCCGCGGCTACTATTCTGCCTTCTTCATTCAATAGGTTGTAAGTTGAGGCCGCATTTCTCTGTAAAATTACAAGAACGGAAAAAAAAATCTAAATCAGATAACGCGATTTCAATAGAACAAAATACATCATCATAAAACTTGTATGATCAATTCAGGATAAACTTGAGCAACGAGAAATCAATTTCGGGAGATGGATAACACTTACTGAGTCGACTGCTTCTAGTTTCATGCCTGTGGAACGAATGAAGGTACAAATCTCAGTTTTATTGGCTGGATAATTTTTTCACATCCCAGTATCAAAATCTCTGATATCAAAACAGATGCCTGATTTAGCCGTCGACACAAACACAGAAAAAACAAAGTGTGCTTTGACAATATGCAATCGTTTTCAAGTTCAAAATTAACAAGTAAATGGCCTTTTTTCCAAGGTTTTCACCTCTAATTCCAATGATAGCAGAACATTTAATTTGGGTTACTATTATACTAATATTAAAATAAATATTTTTAGTCTTGTTTGATTGTAGTGCTTGCATATTTGTCAGACTTCTCACCTGGAACTGGCCGCAGTGTCTTAAAAATGGATAAGCTGCAAAAAAAAAAATCATGAAAGCAGAAATGCATCAGAAGGTGAAATTGAAACGACTCGTAGAAGATAAAGTTTTGAAAACACTGCTCGACAGAGAAAATGGACAAAGATTCAAACCCAAATATACTATATCCTTTCAAACTACTCTATTTTTCAATCAGTCATAAATCTGAAATTCGCAAATACAAAGCAAAACAAAGAGCATATCAGAGTTGTTATCGAGCCTTTTTCCTTCATCAGAATCAAGTATAAACCGATTTAGGGAGTTTGGAGAGCTTCATTTTTCGTCTAAACCCTCTCACGCGTCTAGGTTTTGTTTGTGGGAAGGAAGGTTGAAAAGTTGATTTTACCCTTCAATATACGCGTGTGTGTCGCCTTCCGCCAGAAAATTCGCCGGAAACAGAAGTCAGGAGGTAAAGTGAAACTTTCGTATAGTTCGGGAGGTAAATTGCACCAAAAAAAAGTTCAGAAGGTGAAGTGTCAAAATGTCCTAAGTTCAGGAGGTAAAAAAAAATTTACTCGAGTTAATAATTAATTTAAAATACAAGTTTATAATTTTATTTATGTGATTTTATAAAAATAATATTCCATCCGTTTTAAAATAAGTGTCGTTTTAGAGACTCGATTTTATTACAAATTAAGTGTCGTTTTAGGACTTTTTACCATTTTATTTCAGTTTTATCCCCGCTTATTTTAAGAAATATAAACAAGATTATGGTAATAAAATAACTAAAGGGAAAGAAGTGAAGTAATTAAATGAAAATATTATTAATTGATTGAAAATATATTAGTCAAATATTATGTTTTTTAATTTTTTAAAAAAATGACATTTATTAAAAAACGGAGGGAGTAATTATTTCAAATTTTTTTGTGATAAAAAACTTATTATTATTATTATTATTATTTTTTTTAAGAAAGTCAGATTTTTATCCCCCATATATATCTTTGTGGTCTACAAAACGGGAATGGGTTGGTAGACGTCTTTTTATACATCACAGTATTAAAGCATGTGTCACCTAATCCGTACTTATTAGTAGGCATGTGTGTTTTCCACCAATTGACTTTGATGACGATAATTATCATTGTGGGCATTTACCAAATTGCGCAGGTCATGATGATGAGAAAAATCAAATTAGACAGTGTTCAGGCCATTATAATTTTTGTGACCATTTTGAATTGGAACTCGTGAACTAGTATGAAAATGGAATCGTGGTCAATAACTCAGCTAATTGGACTTGTAATTTAAGGGCTTTTAAGATTTCCCATTTAGTCATTTCAAGAACCGAGTCGGCCATAATTTTTCACGTAAATACCTGTAAATCTGCTCATTACATCTGTATCTATATCTATCACTCTCTCTCTATATATATATATTAAAATAAAGGTCTAGAGAGAGAAAACATATGAGTAGAATATCACGTAGGATTATTTTCTTTTTTTAGTTGTGTAGAAATTTTATTAACATAATTATGATAGATACCATAATTAATATTAATGATGATTTGATTCACCTAGAATTAATTTTTTTTAATTATGCAGGAATTTTCTTAACATAATTAGGATAGATACTCTAATTAACATTATAATAAAAATTAATATTATATATATATATAATATTAATTATATATATAATTAATATTATAAAAATAAGAATTAATATATATATATATATATATAATATTAATTATATATATATATATATATAATTATAGTAGACCTAAAAAAATCATGTAAGAGAGAGAAAAAGTCACGTAGGATTTTTTTTAATTATATAGAAATTTACTTAATATAATTAGGATAAATACCCTAATTAATATTAAAAATAACAAGATCCTTTATATATATATATATATATATATATATATATATATATATATATATATATATATATAATTTTATTTTATTTTTTTGTTTTTTTTAATTGTGAGTCCAAATAATATCAAAAGTAATTTGACCACTTTTTTAAATTAGATTATATAAAAATGATAACATAACTTAGTATTTATTTTATTGGCTATCAACGTGTTATCTATCAAATATTATTACGATTCAATACTTTTTTTTATTTGAATTGATCTCATAAATAATGTTTAATATTAATGAATGATTTAGTTTCTTTTTTAATTATGTAAGAATTTTCTTAACATAATTAGGATGGATACCTAATTAATATATAAAAAATAATAAGATCATTTGAATATATGTATATGTATATGTATATGTATATGAATATTTATTTTGGTTTTTATTGTGAGTCCAATAATATGAAATTTTTCATTTTTCTCAAAAATAATTTGACCACTTTTAAATAAAATATGCAAAATTGCACAGTGCAATACAATGTAGCATTTGTTTTATTGGCTATCAACATGTTATTTATAAAATATTATTACAATTCAATACTTTTGATTTGAATTGATTTTATAAAATAATGTATTTTGTTACTATCTCAGTAATCATGCAAAAAAAGGGAAAATTTCATTTTTGGTACACTATGTTTGGCCACTTTCCAGAAAAAGTACGTGATGTTGGCCAGCATCAAAGCACATCCATTAAGTTGACAAATTCATCAAAATATGGTACGTTTTTTATCACAAATGCTGACGTGGCAGGATTGTTTTTTTTCTTATCATTTTTCATTTAATTTTAAATATTAAATAATAGAAAAATATCAATTTTACCCTTCTCATTTAATTTTTTTTACTTTATTTCTTTCTTTGTTTTACCCACAACAATATATAGAAAAATTCTGACTCATGACTATATTTTTTTTTCTTTCTTTTTGACATTTCATTCGTTTCCTTTTTTGTGATTAGACCTTTTATTTATGTATTAGGTTATGATAATGTAATTAATTAATTTCACACTCATCGGCCAAAACCTAATATACATAAATGCTTTTTCTT